>PVJN01029006.1:0-26765 GCA_004026805.1 Lasiurus borealis | reverse complement strand
AGACCAGGCCAGAAGGGGAGAACAGTTGGGGTTTGACCAGGCCTGCAAGGGAGGACAGTTGGGGTAGGACCAGGCCTATAAGGGAGGGAAGTTGGGGGGGACCAGGCCTGCAGAAGAAGACTGTTGATGGTGGGGGACCAGGGCAGCAGGGGAGGGTAGTTGAGAGGAACTAGACATGCAGGGGAGGGAAGATGGGGGGGGGGGGCAGGCCTGCATGGGAGGACAGTTAGTGCAGGGACCAAGGCCTGCAGAGGAGGGCAGTTGTGGTCCATCAGGCCAGCAAGGAGGGTAGTTAGGGATGACCGGGCCAGTAGAGGAGGACAGTTGGGGGAGACCAGGCCAGCAGGGGAGGGTAGTAGGGAGGACGGTTGGTGCATGGACCCAGGCCTGCAGAAGAGGGAAGTTGTGGTAGATCAGGCCAGCAAGGAGGGTATTTAGGAGTGATCGGGCCAGGAGGGGAGAGCAGTAGGGGGACCAGGCCTACAGGAGAGGACAATTGGGATGGGGATCCAGGCCTGCAGGGGAAGGAAGTTGGTGAGGACCAGACCTGAAGGGGAGGGTAGTTGGGAGAGGGGTAGACCTGCATGGAGTGTGGTTAGGGGTGACCTGGCCAGCAGAAGAGGGCAGTTAAGGGTGACCAGGCCAGCAGGGGAGAGGCAATCAGGCCGGCCAGGGAACAGTTAGGCATCAATTAAGCTAGCAGGGGAGTGGTTAGGGGTTGATCAGGCTGGCAGACAGAAGCAGTTAGGGGCAATCAGGCACGGGCAGGTAAATGGTTGAAAGCCAACAGTTCAGGATTGTGAGAGGGATGTCCAAGTGCCCATGTAGGCCCCTGTGGAATTGGTCTCAGATTGAAGAGGGTGCAGGCTGGGCTGAGGGACCACACCCCCATGCACGAATTTCACGCACCAGGCCTCTAGTGAATAATAAACATGTGAAAAGATAGTCAACATTACTAGTCATTAGAAAATTGCAAATCAAACCAACAATAAGATGCCAATTCATACCCTCTAGGATAGCTACAATCAAAAGACAGGTAATGACAAATGTTGGCAGGAGAGTGGAGAAATTGTAACCCTCATATACTGTCAATGAAAATACAAAACGGTGGAGCCACTGTGGAGAAGTCTGGCAGTTTCTCAAAAGGTTAAAGATCTGATCTAGCAATTCCATTTACGTATAATTATATTCCAAAGAGAATAAAAACATATGTTGACATAAAAAGTTGGACATGAGTGTTCATAGCATATTATTAACAACACCAAAGAGGGCATAACCCAATAGTTCATCAAATGATGAATAGATTTTTTAAAATGTGATCACTTCATGCAATGAAATGTTACTCGGCAATAAACAGGATTACAGTACTGGTGATACATGCTACAAAAGAGATGTACCTTGAAAACATTATGCTAAGTAAAAAAGGCAGTCAGGAAGAAGCACCGACTGTGTGATTCCACTGATATGACATGTGCAGAACAGACAATCTAGAGAGACTGCGAGGACAGCAGTGGTTCCCGAGGGCCAGGAAGAGTGGAGAAGTGGAAGCTGGCACAGGGTGGGTGCTAAAGGGCACAGGGCTACTTTTTAGGGGGATGAAAATGTCCCCAAACTGACTGTGAAGATGACTGTGTAACTCTTTGAAAAAGCCACTGAGTTGTACACTTTATTTATTTACTTATTATTAAAGTTACTAGAGGCCCAGTGCACAAAATTTGTGCATGGGGGTGGGGAGTGTCCTTCAGCCCAGCCTGCACCTTCTCCAATCTGGGACCCCTCAAGGGATGTCCAACTGCCCGTTTAGGCCCGATTCCACGCCCGTTTAATCCTGGATTGGGCATAAAATGGGCAGGGGATCGGGCCTAAATGGGTTAGACATCCCTCTCACAATCCAAGAGTGCTGGCTCCCAACTGCTCACCTGCCTGCCTTCCTGATTGCCCCTAACCAATTCTGCCTGCTAGCCTAATCACCCCCTAACCACTCCCCTGCCAGCCTAATTGATGCCTTACTGCTCCCCTGCCAGCTTATTTGCCCCTAACTGCCCTCCGTTGTGGGTCTGGTCACCCCTAATTGACCTCCCCTGCAGGCTTGGTCCCCTCAACTGCTATCCCCTGCAGGCCCGGGACTCCCAAAACTGCCCTTCCCTGCAGGTTCGGTCACCCTCAACTCCCCTCCTCTGCCAGCCTGGTCCTAACTGCCCTCCCCGGCACGCTTTATCACCCCCAACTGCCCTCCCTTGCAGGCCTGGTCCCTCCCAACTGCCCTCCCCTGCTGACCATCTTGTGTTGGCCATCTTATGTCCACATGGGGGCAGGATCTTGTGACCACATGGGGGCAGTCATCTTGTTTGTTGGAGTGATGGTCAATCTGCATATTACTCTTTTATTAGATAGGAGAGAGGTCTGGTACATGGGTGGTAGCCAGATGGTTTGCCTTGAAGGGTGTCCTAGATCAGGGTAGGAGTTTTCTTGGGGGGTGAGGCAGCCTGGGCAGGGGCCTGTGGTGGTTTGCAGGTTGGCCACTCCCCAGGTGACCCAAGCAAAGGCCCTGGTATCTGGGATTTATTTATCTTCTATAATTGAAACTTTGTAGCCTTAAACAGAGGCCTGGGCCAGCCAATGTGTGTGGAAAGCTTGGCTTCCTCCATCACCGGGGCAACCCAAGCCTCCCTCCTGCTCTCTCTGTGGCCAAGCGTGGTTGGGTATTTTGCATACTTGCTCCTGATTGGCTGGTGGGTATGGCTTGTGGGTGCAGCAGGGTTGTGGTCAATTTGCATATTACTCTTTTATTAGATAGGATAATTCCATTTATTTGAAATTTTAGCACAGACAAAATTAGTCTTTGATGATAAGAAATCAGCGCTGTAGTTGCCTGGAATGGAGGCAGGAGAGTGGGTGAGAGCAGGGATTGACTACAAAGGATCTTGGGGGTACTTTCTGGGATGTTGAGGATGTTCTCTGTCTTTTCAAAATATGTTTTTATTTTTTTAACTCAAAATTATATTTAATTCAAGTTATATAATATATATATAGCAAAATAAAAACTAATGCTATGGTAAAAGCCATAACAACTTAAACCATTTTTCTTCAAACTTCTGATTTATAACTTATATATTTTTTTCTTTGTTATTGTTTAAAGTATTACATATGTCTGCTCTTTCCCCCGATCAACTCCTCCCTGGGCATTGCCACCCCCAGGACAAGCCCCCAGTGTCCATGTCCATTGGTTATGCTGATATGCATGCATACAAGTCCTTTGGTTGATCTCTTATCCCATCTCCTCCCCTGTATTCCCTCTGAGATTAGACAGTCTTTTAATTTGTTCAGTGTTTCTTTGTTTCTAGAACTATTTTTGTTCATCAGTTTATGTTGTTCATTATATTCCACAAATAAGTGAGATCATGTGATATTTATCTTTCTCTGACTGGCTTATTTCATGTAGCATAATGTTCTCCAGGTCCATTCTTGCTGTTGCAAATGGTAAAAGTTTTTTTTTGTTACCGCAGCATAGTATTCCATTGTGTAGATGTACCACAGTTTTCTAATCCATTCATAGGCATTTAGGCTGTTTCCAAATCTTAGCTATTGTAAATTATTCTACTGTGGACATAGGGGTGCTTATATTCTTTCTGATTGGTGTTTCTGATTTCTTGGGGTATATTACTAAAAATAGAATTACTGGGTCAAATGGAAGCTTCATTTTTAACTTTTTGAGGAAACTCCATTCTGTTTTCCACAGTGGCTGCACCAGTCTGCATTCCCACCAATAGTGAATTGTACACTTTGAATGAATGAACTGCATGGTATGGCCATTATATCTCAAATAAAGCTACTACCAAAGTGTTTTTGATTTGGTGCTGATGTTAGGATTCAAATATAGGAGAGTTAACATTAGGCCTTTTTTATAAAAAAGTGATAAAGAAAAAAGCTGTTTTTTGCACTGATACCAAGTCTATAATATTAATAGAAAAAATCTGTATCTCACTACTCAAATCCCAGACATATGCAGAAGAGAATAAATTAGGGCAGCTCCAGTCCAACAGCACATAGAGACAGTGGTCACCTAAGACAATAGGGTGTTTTTTTCCCCTTTTAGTATAGAAAATTTCTAACCAACAAAAGATAGATTATTATATTGGCCCTCCATAGGTTCATCACCCAGGTTCACAATTTTATTTTTATTTTTCATTTCTTTTCTACCTCACTTCTTTTTATTTTCTTTCCATCACAATGTATCCTCGCTATGGCCTCTTCCATCTCCACTCAATCCCCTCACACATCTGGAAGTCATCACACCATTGTCCATGTCCATGAGTTTTCTCTAGTTTTTTTTCTCCTTTTGGCTCAATCCCTACACCACCTCCCAATACCACCACCAGCATACAAGTACCATGTGATTTTACTCATATGTGGAATTTCATGAACAAACTGAACTACCACTCAAAACAGAAACAGATTTCTAGAGAGCAGTCTATTCCTTTCTTAAAATTCTCCCACAGAGCCTTAAATCTCAACACTTCAAACTATATTTCCTAGTCAACATTTCTAGCCTGAGGTACTATGAACTTTTCGTTATCCCTTCTTGCTCCTCATAAACACTATCCTCAACCACATACTGATAAACTATGAGTGATATGGATTGTCCTTGTAGATAGATAATCCTGTGCTTCTTATGTTGATTCTTATTGGTATACTTGAGTGTACTAGTTTACGTTCTGAGTTTGGGGCACCTTCACCCTTAGGATGCTGATGAGCATTCTCTGCTTTGTTTTACTCTTATAATGCAAATGTTTTTTGCAAGCATCAGATTATTAATTATTTGCCTTTAAAAATAATATTAAGCCCTGGCAGGTTTGGCTCAGTGGATGGAGTGTCGGCCTGTGGATTGAAGGGTCCCAGGTTTGAATCCACTCAGGGGCATGTACTTTGGTTGTGGGAACATCCCCACTAGGGAGTGGACAGGAGGCAACTGATAAGATGTTTCTCTCTCCTCAATATTTATAACTCTCTATCCCTCTCCCTTCCTCTCTGTATAAAAACATTAAAATAATAATAACAATAATAATAATAATTTATCATTCATCTATAAAAATCTTCTGAAGTTGTTTTTCACATATATATTCAACTATATTATTTGAAGGCTTGGGAAAGCTAGAGCTATCTTCTTCTTGCCAATTCAGACTCCTCACCTCAACATTGTGTTGATCAAATATCTGGGTTTGAATTCCAAGACCATCAGTGATATAAAGTATTTAATTGTATCCTAACAATACTTAAGTTCAAATTTGTTCAATTTATACAAAGATAGATAAACTTATATCAAATAATATGCCCCACAGACAAATTTATATACAGAAAGACAAGATTATCTCTTGTGAAGAAAATTAAAACAATGGGAAATTAAGGGCTAAAGTATTCTGCAGAGACAAGATGAGAAGTATGGAAATGAATGAGGTCAATGAGAGTTGGAACAAAGAATGCTTCATGAAGGGGAGATTGGGAGCTAGGGCCAAATAGATATAGGATTAGGCACAAGGAACAGAAACTGAAAAGACAGAATGGACATCATGAGTAAAGGCTGAGAGATGCTGAAATCATCCCAGTTATCTCAGAGGATAAAAATTCAATGGCAGGAAAAGAAAAACCTATGTTCACAAATGACTTGTAAATTAATATTCATAGTTTAATTATTAACAGCCAAAAAGTGAAAACAACACAATGTTTATCAACTGATTAATAGATAAGTGATGAGTCACACACACACACACAAAAAAAATAAAATAAAATAAAATAAAATAAAACATTGGTATGTGCTATAATGTGGATGAGCTTTTAAAATATGACATTAAGTGAAAGAACCCAGTTACAAAGGACTATAACTTGTGTGGTTGCACATATATGAAATATCCAGAATAGGCTAATAAATAGAGACAGAAATGAGATTGGTTTTTGCCAGGTGCAAGGCAAGATGAGGAGTTGTTAGTGACCTCTCAAAGGTGTGAAGTTTGTTTTTGGAGTGATAAAAATATTCTATAATTGATTGAGGTGATAGTTAAATGCATAAATCTCTGCATATGTTTAAAAATCTTGAACAGTGTAATTTAAAAAGGCAAATTATATGCCGAGACCGGTTTGGCTCAGTGGATAGAGCATCGGCTTGCAGACTGAAAGGTCCCAGGTTCGATTCCGGTTGGGGGCATGTACCTTGCTTGCAGGCACATCTCCACTGTGGGGCGTGCAGGAGGTGGCTGATCGATGTCTCTCTCTCATCGATGTTTCTGACTTTCTCTCTCCCTTCCTCTCTGTAAAAAATCAATAAGATATATTATTTTTTAAAAAGGCAAATTATACAATGTGTGAATTATAACAACACAGTTCTCTTAAAAATACAGTAGTGGGTCTGGATTTATTTAGTTGATCTAGATTTACAATGATATAAACACCTCCATGCTTTCGTAATATTTCTAAGTGAGAGAAAATGAAGAATATGCCTACTCTAACCAGTTTTTACAATGACCTTCCTGTACAAATTATTCTGAAATCTATGGAATATTCATTTACTATAGTGAAGATAAGAAATAAAAAAATTTTCTGGAACATTCCATTAAGAATTACTCTCTAATTATAGCTGGCTACCTCATCATAATAATGGAAATATCACTAAAAATATTAATTAGTAGGAAAAAAAGCCTCTTGACTTCTATGAAAAATTATGCATAATTCTCAACTTTCCTAAGGGTAAAAAACAAAAACATAAAATACAAATGGCAGAATAATAGCCAGTGTATAAGAAATAAATGCACTATAAAAATAATCCTATATAATCGTAATATGCTAAGTTTCTGATCATTCATTCAACCATTCATTCCACCATTCATTTGACTATTCCACCAGTTGCTATGATGCTCACTGACCACCAGGAGGCAGACGCTCCAACTGGTAGATTACCTTGCTGCTAGAGCTTGTCAATCTGGACTAGGTGAGATGGGCCAGATATACCCTGAAGCCCTCCTGCTGTCCCTCCCTGGCTGGCCAGTCCCCATCAGCCTTGATCATCAGCCAAGCCAAGAGACCCCACTGGTGCATGAATTTATCACTGAGCCTCTAGTACAATTATAATAAATTAAAAGAAAGCTGCCCATGAAAAGTAGTACCCTAAAACACTCTATATTATTTAACCAGCTATAGATTAACTGATGACAGGTTAAATTTCATAATATTTGACTTCTGCTTTGAGCTAGTTTCTTCTTTAAGTCATGAGTCTTATATTGTAAAAGCATAGGATGACATGATTCCACCTCCAGTGAAGCTTCTATCATAGATATCTTTTGGGGGGGTATCAGCCAATTCTTGTTGAAATTGTCTCACAACTGCCTAGTAAGATAATTCTGTTAATGATTTTATAAATCACATTATTATTAAATTATGTTAATAATATATCACTTCACATAAGAATGGGGCAAAAGATTTATGCTGTGAGTACAAGAAACACAATTTATTCTTATATTGTTATTTATTCATTATTATATTATTATCCATACAAACAACTGAAAACCTACTTTTCCTCACTCTGGATGTACTTGGTTAGGCTCACATATTATTAACATCCTATATAATGAAGAAGTAATATGCAATTGACTGTCACACCCTCACACAAGATGGCTGCCCACCCATGTAATCACAAGATGGCTGTCACAAGATGGCTGGCAGGGGAGGGCAGTTGTGGGTGACCAGGCCAGGAACCAGGCCTGCAAGGGAGGGCAGTTAGGGGCGACCAGATTGGCAGGGGAGAGCAGTTGGAGGTGATCAGATAAGCAGCAGAGGGCAGTTGGGAGTGATCAGGCCAGCAGGGAGCAGTTAGGCATCAATCAGGCTGGCAGGAGAGTGGTTAAGGGGTAATCAGGCTGGCAGGCAGAAGCAGTTAAGGGCAATCAGACAGGCAGGCAGGTGAGCAGTTGGAAACCAGTAGTCTCAGATTGTGAGTGATGTCCAATTGCCCGTTTAGGCTTGATCTCAGGATCAGGCCTAAATGGCAGTCAGACATCCTTTGAGGGGTCCCAGATTGGAGAGGGTGCAGGCTGAGCTGAGGGACACCCTCTCCCCCTGTGCATGAATTTCATGTACTGGGCCTCCAGTAGTATATAACTGGGGAAAATATCACCACCTATATCAATTCACCTTCTTTTTCTCATATGGATATATTCCTGTTTGCTTTTGCTTAATCAAGTTAAAGACACAGAAAATGTAATCCTTCTACTTACTCAGTATTAGGTTATTTAGACAGCTGACTCAGTCCCACTCTCTGTTCCTCCTCCCATATGAATCTAAAAGCTTTACTATCTACTAACATCTCAAAGAGAAATGGGCATGTAGGTGGATTAAGTGGTAATAAATTCATTATTATGGAAAATTTTCTCTTTTTATTTATTTTTCAACCAGAGGCTTCAATTAACTTCAGGGTTTCTCATACATTCAATCTTGCTCAAATCTTCCCAAAAGGTTCCTACCTTAAAAGAAAACTGAAGTTATTCCAATGGCCTTCAAAGCCATAGGTAACCTGGCCTTGACCTCTCTCTCTGCTACACATAAACCCTGCCACCTCTCCCCAATCTGAAATAGAGTTCCAATGACAAATTAGTAAATCACAGAGAGCTACAATTCTCTCTATCTCGGACAAATTTATCTCCAAAAGATAGTAATTAGGCTTTGAAATGAGAAATATGAGCACATTATCTGTAAAAATATTCAAAGAAAATAGTAAATAGTAGTGTAAAGATTAAATCATGTAAAGATTTGCTAAAAATCATCACTTCTGTCCAAAATTATGATGTAATGAAAGTAGATGCCTATAAAAGAATTGAAAGGTCATATGAATATATTACATGATACTGCAGTATTTCCAAATTTAATTCACTCTGTAGGTGAGATAGCCTCTCCTGTAAGGACTCCTGCTTTCCAATGTCTTTATCCATTTTACCTTGTTCCTCTTCATACACCTGCTCAGTTTCCTCCCATTGACACTGTTTTTGATGGAGATCTCTTTCTAAAACCAATGTCCTTTCTTTGAGAGCATCTCTTGTGTGATGAAGCTCAATTTCTAAGCTATTGCTTTTATTTTCTGCTTTAGAAAGTTGTTAAGAAAGGACCTCATTGTTGTTTTAGGTTAGATAGATCAAAATTCATTTTGTCCCATAAACAAAACCATTCTTCTTTTGCTCCCTGGAAAGCAAGTTGCAGGTCTTTTTTTGATGTCTGACAGTGCTCATGATCCTGTACAGCAGTAGCCAGTCTAGACCGGTATGATTCAATTTCTGCTTCCAGTCTTCCTCTGTTTTGTTGTTCATTCTCCAGTTTACAGTTTAGCCTTATACGCTCAGCTCTCAGAACTCCAAGCTGCGCATCACGTTGAAATACTGTTTCTCTTATTGTCTTTTTAAGATGGTCATTCTTTTCTTCGACAATTGCAATGTCCTCATTTTTTTTTTCCCATTTCCTGGGTCTGATTTTTTACTGTGTTTATTTCCAGTTTTAGTTTGGCAATTTCGTCCCACAACATGCGATTTTCATGCAATAGATATTTTTCTTTGTCGGAACTCTCAGAAACCTAAGTAATACAATGTTTTAGCTAAAACATTGAAATGACATGTCATGATAGCCTCTGAAACTAAAAAATAAGCTGTTTGTAATTTAAAAAATTCCTCTAGAAAAAAATAGAGTTGGATCCAATTCTCTAACTTTGTACAAGCGCAAACTCTCCAAATTTCAAAAATTTAATATAAGATTATGAATTTTTAAGTGAAAAAAAATCACAAGAGAATTATAAGAGTCTCAGAGTTGGAAAAGGTGTTTCTGAATCACCACAAATCCAGAATGCATTAAGTAAATGATTAATGACTCTTTCTACACTTAAAAGTTGAGAACATACAGGTGCTCCATAGTAAGAGTATTAAACCTGCATATATCAGGATAAATTAAATTTCCTAAAATTAGGCAATAGATATTCTATTTTTCTAATAAATTCCTAGTCAGTTATAAAGACTACCTCCATGAACAACTGATAATAAAACATTTCCCTAAGCACTTCTACATCCATCAATGAACTCATTCAGTTATCGCAATCTGGAATGGAAGGGTTAAAATGATAAGCAAGTTCAGGATTTTCCCCAGGTTTTCAGACTCCACAATTCTTGCTCTTACACCAATCCATAGTCCTTCTCCAGTGTGGATATAGAAACACAAAAGAAGCCTATGTTTCAAAAAACAAATGTTAAATAGGATAAAATTTACAGAGTCTTCTTAGAAAATCATGAATTTTTTGTTGCTACAATAACTTTTATTTCTTGTTCATGATGTTTAAAGTCATATTGAGTGTGAAATGGAGGAAGAGGGAAATACACTGAACTACTTTACTAGAAATAAGATACCTACCAATAAGTTGTCACTAAGTATATATTACAGCATGTCATTCTCATCAGAAGTTCCTTGTATTAAAATGGGATACTACTTAGAAAAAATTGTTACTTTTCTCAAAAGTAGGAGAATAACATCTAAAATATCATCTGTGACTGGTTATACCCTCCTCCATTCCATCAGTGGAAGTAAAATCTAACCTCTCTGTTAATATATCAAGAAAATAAAATCACTGCCCAAATTTGGACCATCTGTTGTTAGGAACAATTCCTTTGAAATCATGGACTACACATTGATTCTTACGAAAATATGAAAAGCCTCCCTTTAGGATGAGGCCATTGTGTTTTTAAATTAAAGAAATTGAAATGAGGCCATTGTGAATGTCACTACTTGACTGTGAGAGACAAAAATGGATTTGAATTAACAGTATCATTTTATCCAGTGGATCCAAAATGTCACCCTATCTCTCTCTCTCACACACACACACACACAGATATGCTTTCTAAATCCTCTCTAGTTTCCAGAGTATTGGTTTTTGAAATATATTCAAACCCACACATACTCATACACATTTGAAAATAACTAAATAAATCACCTCAAAATTCATGTTTTTATGAGCAATTTCTATCTTCTTTAGTTTGCAAACATGCTTGGTCAGAATTCCATCTTGTATTATTCTGGCATTCTGTTCTTGAGAAAGTTGGCTCTGAGTGTAATTTTGCTCTTCTACAACCTGAGACACATTTCATTTAGTTTTCGCTCTCATACCATTAAAAATAGAACTAAAGCTTTAGAGCAGTGCTGTAAAAAAAAACTGTGAAAAGGATGTAGCCTGTTTAAGCACAAGGATCTTTCCTCTCATGAAAAGTCAAATTTTAAGTGATAGCCACATTTGTCAGAGAGCAAAAATACAGTATTCAGAAATAAAATTTCTTTATGAGCATTTGACTAGTTCCATCACACGTCAAGGCAATTTAGCATGTATGTAACATTTTTTAAGAGACAAAATTAACATTTATGTTAATGAATAAGCTCAATTTATTTTCCATTTCTTCATTTAGAAAACATACATAGAGCATCTGCTAGTGCCTTGGCTAGTAATAAATTAATAATTTTTGTCAGAAATGTCACAGTTTAGATTTTGAATGAGATGACATTTTTTTATTTGTTTTAAACATAATAATATACATTAAAATTAAAGGGGTATAAATATTGATGAAATACTGTTAGAAACAAGAGATTTTTCCCCAAGATAAATTTACTTCATTCTCTTTTATAATCTCTAATGCGATGTCTTGTGTTCTTATGGTGGTTTCAAGATATGTGTTCATTTCAATTTCTTTAATAGAGTGCTCTTCTTTCTTTCTTAACTGCACCCTATTCTTTTCAAATAATAGATTAGCTTTTTTGTCTCTTCTCTTTTTTTTTTCTTAAGGTAAATCTGCAGTTAAAATATAACCAAAGCTGTGATCAACATAAGATAGCCTGTTATATTTATACTAGAGGCCCGATGCATGAAATTCGTGCATGGGTGGGGGGGTACGGGGGAAGTGTCCCTTAGTCCATCCTGCACCCTCTCCAATATGGGACCCCTTGAGGGATGTCTGACTGCCCCATCTTGTGGTGGCCATCTTGTGTCCACATGGGGACAGGATCTTTGACCACATGGAGACAGCCATCTTGTATGTTGGAATGATGGTAAATCTGCATATTACTTTTTTTATTAGATAGGATAGAGGCCTGGTGCATGGGTGGGAGCCAGCTGGTTTGCCTGAAGAATGTCCCAGATCAGGGTGGGGGTTTCCTTGAGGCATGGGGTAAGGGGCCTGTGGTAGTTTGCAGGCTGGCCACACCCCCTAGCCTCCCAAGCAGAGGCCCTGGTATCCGGGATTTATTTATCTGCTACAATTGAAACTTTGTACCCTGGAGCAGAGCCAAGCCTCCTGCTTGCTCCATGGCCACAGCCATTTCTGTTGGGATTTATTATCTTCTATAATTGAAACTTTGTAGCCTTAAGCAGAGGCCAAGGCAGGCCAGGGCTGCAGAAAGCTTGGCTTCCTCCATCACCAGGGCAACCCCAGCCTCCTGCTCTCTTCAGCTCCTTGGCTGCCACAATTTTTGTTGGAATTTATTTATCTTCTATAATTGAAACTTTGTAGCATTGAGTGGAGGCCTAGGCTGGCCAGGGTGTGTGGAAAGCTTTGCTTCCTCCATCACCAGGGAAACCCAAGTCTCCCTCCTGCTCTCTCCATGGCCACAGCAATCTTGGTTGCGGTTAATTTGCATACTTGCTCCTGATTGGCTGGTGGATGTGGCTGGTGGGCATGGTTTGTGGTGTGGCAGAGATATGGCCAATTTGCATATTACTCTTTTATTAGATAGTACTAGCAGCCCAGTACATGAAATTTGTGCTCAGGGGATTGGGTGTTGAGGGTGTCCCTCAGCCCAGTCTACACTCTCTCCAATCTGGGACCCCTCAAGGGATGTCTGACTGCCTGTTTAGGCCCAATCCTACCAAGACGGTTGGCTCCCAACTGCTGGCCAGCCTGCCTCCTGATTGCCCCTAATCGTTTCTGCCTGCCAGCCTGATCACATTTTAAACCCTCCCCTGCTAGCCTAATTTATGCCTAATTGCTCCCATGCCAGCCTATTTGCCCGTAACTGCCCTTCCCTGCAGGACTGGTGTCCCCCAACTACTCTCCCTTGCAAGCCTGGAAACCCCTCAACTGCTCTTCCCTCCAGGCCTGGTCACCTCCAACTTCCCTCCTCTGCCAGTCTGGTCACCCCTAACTGTCCTCTGCTGCAGGCTTGATCACCCCCAACTTCCCTTTCTTGCAGGCCTAGTCCCTCTCAACTGCCTTCCCTGCTGGCCTGATCGCCTACAACTGCCCTCCCCTCCTGGCCATCTTGTAGTGGCCAACTTGTGTCCACATGGGGGCAACCATCTTTGACCACAGGAGGCCAGCCATCTTGTGTATTGGAGTGATGGTCAATTTGCATATTACTCTTTCTATTATATGGGATAGAGGCGTGGTGCACAGTTGAGGGCTGGCTGGTTTGCCCTAAAAGGTGTCCTGGACCAGGGTGGGGGCTCCCTTGGGGCATGGGGTAGCCTGGACGAGGGACCTGTGATGGTTTGCAGGCCAGCCATGCCCCCCAGTAACCCAAGCGGAGACCCTGGTATCTGGGGTTTATTTATCTTTTATAAATTGAAACTTTGTAGCCTTGAGCAGAGCCAACCCTCCTGCTTGCTCTGTGGCCACAGCCATTTTTGTTGGGATTTATTTATCTTCTATAATTGAAACGTTGTATCCTTGAGCAGAGGAGGCCAAGGCAGGCCAGGGCTGCAGAAGCTTGGCTTCCTCCATCTCCAGGAGCAACCCCAGCCTCCTGCTCACTCCAGCTCCTTGGCTGCTGCCATTTTTTTAAATTAAATCTTTATTATTCAGATTATTACATTTGTCTCTCTTTTTTTCCCTCCATAACTCCCCTCCACCAGGTTCCCATCCCTCCCTCTACCCTTACCTCCCCCCCATTGATGAGTACATAGGTGTGTGATTTTTGTCCAATCACTCCCTGTACACCCCTCCCCTCTTTCCCCCTGAGAATTTTCAGTCCACTCCCTTTCTGTGCTCCTGATTCTATTATATTCACCAGTTTATTCTGTTGATCAAATTTTTAATTCACTTAATTTTTAGATTCACTTGTTGGTAGATATGTATTTGTTGTTCATAATTTTTTATCTTTTACCTTTTTCTTCTTCCTCTTCTAAAAGAGTACCTTTCAGCATTTCATATAATACTGGTTTGGAATTGATGAACTCCTTTAGCTTTTTCTTATCTGTGAAACTCTTTATCTGCCCTTCAATTATGAATGATAGCTTTGCAGATAGAGTATTCTTGGTTGTAGGTTTTTGCTATTCATCACTTTGAATATTTCTTACCACTCATGTCTGGCCTGCATCGTTTCTGTTGAGAAATCAGCTGACAGTCGTATGGTGCTCCCTTGTAGGTAATGAATTATTTTTCTCTTGCTGCTTTTAATATTCTCTCTTTGTCTTTTGCTCTTGGTATTTTAATGATGATGTGTCTTGGTGTAGTCCTCTTTTGATTCCTTTAATATGGGGTTCTGTGTGCTTCCTGCACTTGTAAGTCTATTTCTTTTACCAGATGTGGGAAGTTTTCAGTCATTATTTCTTTAAGTAGGTTTTCAGTATCTTGCTCTCTCTCTTCCTCTGGCACCCCCACAATTCTGATGTTGGTATGCTTGAGGCTGTCCCAGGGGCTCCTTACATTATCTTCACATTTTTGCATTCTTTTCTCTTCTTGCTTTTCTAGTTGAGTATTTTCTGATTCTTTATATTTCAAATTTTTTACTTGATTCTTGCCTTCCGCTAGTCTGCTGTTAGGTCTCTGTATAATATTTTTTATTTCAGTCAGTGTTTGTTTAATTTCTATTTGGTCCTTTATCATCTCTAGTTGGTCCTTTTCCATCTCTAGTTGGATCTTTTGCATCTCTAATTGGTCCTTTTTCATCTCCTCTTGGGACTCGCTAAGTTTTTCCATCTTTTCTAGACTATTCTTGAAAAACCTTATAAGCGTGGTTTTGAACACTATATCCAGTTGTTTGTTTTTCTCCATTTCTTTTGTTTGTGATCCCTTCCCTTGTCTTGGCATTTTCACTATGCTGGGAGAACTTCTGTGTTGGATTCAGCCTTATGATACCAGACTTGCAAAGCTGCAGAAGCCTCTCTGTTGAGCTTGGGATGGGTGGAGTCTCAGGGCTTAAGGGACCACCTTGCCTTTTAGTTGGCCTTGCCCTCCACGACCCCTGAGTCTCACGTGACTGGGTAATGGCTGGAGCAGTCTCTGTACGTGCACGCTCTCTCACAGTGCCTCTAGACTGCTGCCTTTCCTGCTCCCCTGTGCTCCAGGACCACATGAATCTGGGTCCCCAGGGTTTTGCTCGAAACTGGGGCCCAGTGGAGTCAGAAGTGGCACAGCTGGGAGGGTCAGTCTCCCACCCACTCGTGAAAGCCAGCAGCACAATCAGCAGTCTGTCCTCTGCGCGAAACGCTTTGTGCACCATCAGACTTCTAATCTTTTGCGACTCCCCTAAACCTCCATGCACCTCTCCCTCTTCACAGTCCAAACTCCCCCCGAATGAGTTTCGGCGGGATCTGGGGTTCAATGTCATAGGGCAAGGAGTTCAATGCCTTTGAGAGTCTCCGTCTCCCTCCCACCAGAGAAAGCCAGCCAGGTTTGCCATCACCTGCTCTCTCCACATTCGCATCTCCGTACCTCAGCTTTTTACAACTCCTCTGGGTCTCTGTGATCCCCTCTCTTTCCTTCTAGTTGTAGAATTTCCACGCTGCCAGCTTTCGTGTGGTTCTGGATGATGTCCGTTCTGTCTTTTAGTTGTAGTTTTGAAATTGTTGTGCGAGGCAGCAGTGTAGGTGTTTACCTATGCCGCCATTTTGGATTCCCTCTGGCTGCTGCCATTTTGTTGGAATTTATTTATCTTCTATAATTGAATCTTTGTAGCCTTGAGTGGAGGCCTGGTCCTGCCAGGGTGTGCAGAAAGCTTGGCTTCCTCCAGTGTTGGGAAACCCAAACTTCCTGTCTCTCCATGGCCACAGCTATCTTGGTTGGGTTAATTTGCATACTCACTCTTGATTGGCTAGTGCATGTGGCTTGTAGGTATAGCAGAGTGATGTTAATTTGCATATTACTCTTTTATTAGATAGGACTGGAGTCCCAGTGCATAAAAATTCATGCACTGGATTGGGGTCCCTTATCACAGAATGCCCCCTCTCACAGGAGGGAGTCCTCTGGGCTGGGATGGCAACCAGGCAATCAGGAGAAGGTGATGCCCCATCACACCTTACTGATGCCATTACTGTCAGTGCAAACTTTGAGCAGCCCTAGTTACCTGTGCCTCGGGCCAGTCCTGGGTGGCTGGGGAGCTGAGGGAACTGGGGGACTGAGAAGGGCTGAGGGGAATGGGGGACTGAGTGGGGCTAAGAGGACTGGAGGACTGAATGAGGCTGAAGGGACTGGGTGCCACCATCTTGTGGCCAGGGACACTGCCATATTTGAGGGCGGGGCAGTCAATTAGCATATTCCCTCCTTATTGGCTATGGGTGCTGCCATCCTTGAGGGTGGGGCAATAAATTAGCATATTCCTTTCTTATTGGCTGTGGGTTCTGCCACCTTTGAGGGAAGCAGTCAATTAGCATATTCTCTCCTTATTGGCTGTGGGTGCTGCCATCTTGTGATGGTGTGAGCATCAATTAGCATATTCCCTCTTTATTAGATAAGACTAGAGGCTAAAGCACGAAATTCTTGCAAGAGGCTTGGCCCTCACAGCCCCTTGCAACCCTGGCTTCATCTGGAAGGTTGTCTGGATGGTCAGTCTTTCTGCTGTTTGGTCTAATTAGCATATTAGCTCTTTATTACATAATAAACCTCATGTTAACCACAAAACCAAACCTCCAGCAAATTCACAAAAAATAAAGAGTAGGAATCAAAGCATACTATGGAAAATCTTCAATTCAAAATGATAACAGCAAGAGAGGAAGAATGGAATAATGAAACTACAAAACAGCCAGAAAACAAGATAGCATTAGTGAGTTGTTACCTGTCAATAATTACTTTATAGATGGATTGAATTATCCAATCAAAAGGCATAGAATGACTTGAGGTAATGAACACACAATGCAGTGAACAGAGAATGTGCTATAGAACTGTGCACCTGAAACCTGTATAATTTTGTCAACCAAAGTTACCTCAATAAAGAAAAAGGCATAGAATGTCTTTATAGATTATAAGACTCAACTATGTGCTGTCTACAAGAGACTCAATTCATTCAATTTCTTAAAGCTTTTTAATTCTCACCCAATGATATGCTCATTGATTTTAGAAAAAGGGAGTGTAAAGACAGAGACACAGACAGACAGACACAGAAACATCAATGTGAGGCAGCCAATGTATTGATTGGAAATCAACATAAAAACTTTTGGTATGATGGATAGCCCTCCAACCAACCAAGCCACACAGACAAGAGCTCAATTCATTTGTAATGACTCTTAAAAGCTCAACATGAAGAGATGGAAAAGATAGTACTTGCAAGTGGAAATCAAATGGGAACAGTTGTAATTATACCTATATCAGACAAAACAAAACTTAAGCCAAAAACTGTAATAAAAGCCAAGGAAGGTCTTTTTAAGGGGGTTATTTCATAAAGAAGATATAACAGCTATAAATATGTATGCACTCAACATTGGTTCCCCTAAAATATTAAACAAATACTAACAGAACTAAAGGTAGAAATAGACAACAATACAATAATAGTTAAGGGCATCAATACCCAAGAATAGTCATACATTTTTTTGTCACCACCTCAAAGAGAAAGCGGCATTCCATGTTCACTACAACCTTATTCACAATAGCAAGATATATAAACTAAGTGTTCACCAATAGAAAAACAAATAAAGAGGCTGTGGTATGTATGCATATATGTTTGTATGTATGTTTGTAGGTATGTGTATGTTATGTATATGAATGTGCATATATATGTGTGTGTGTGTATACATATATATATATATATATATATATATGTATACACACAAATCTATGTACATACACAAACACACACATATACAGAGACATTTTAGGAGGCATAAGGAAGAAGAAAATCCTACTGCTAAGGGCAGAAACAGATTAGTGGAGACTAATTATAGTTATAACAAATACTAACCATGCTCTATTAACTGCGATTTTTTTTATTTTGATTAATGACAGCATATTCTCCTCTGTCTGGTAGTTATCCCAGCCCTCTTAGACTTGGGAGTTAACCTGGAAATGTGGCCCATCTCCTTAACTGCCTATTATATGGAAAAATTAACAACCTTGTTGATGAGACAATGGAGTACCAGCCTGCATTGGTGTAATCTGTAACCATTATACCCATTTTTACTCATTTTGCCTACTTCCCCATGCCTGTAATACCCATTTTTATTGCTTTTGTATCGTGCCCATTCTTTTTTTTTTTTTTTTTTGTCTACTTACCCATGTAATCTTTGTCTTTTTACCCCATATAAGCTGGCTTTTCGTGTGAGGGTGCAAAGCAGATTTTCTTGGATGACCTGCTGCCCTCTCATATTGCCATCATTATTGGAATAAATGACATATCTCTTCATATGTGATTAAACCCTGTCTTATGTACAGCATAGTGATTATAGTCAGCAATACTGTATTATATAATTGAAAGCTGCTAAGGGAGTAGATCTAAAAATTTCACTATATGATGTAATGGAATTGTGAACAAAGAATCCTGAGGTGATCATTTAACAACAAAAAAGTGTATAAAGTGAATGGGAAAGGTCTGTCAATCCCTTATCTAGCAGATTAACTCCTTGATGTACTTTAATAGGTTTTACTCAATATACTGAAATCCTATATAATTAAAGGCCAATATGCAAATTGACCAAATGGTCAAACAACCAGTGACTATGACATGCACTGACCACCAGGAGGCAGATGCTCAATGCAGGAGCTTCCCCTCGGTAGTCAGTGCGTTCCTACAAGGAGAGCACTGCTCAAACAGAAGCCGGGATCACGGCTGCTGAGCACAGCGGCAGTGGCAGGAAATCTCTCCTGCCTCCACTCCAGGGCTAAGGATGTCTGACTGATGGCTTAGACCTGCTCCCCATGAGCACAGGCTGGGCTGAGGGATCCCCACCCTGAGTGCACAATTTTTGTGCACCAGGCCTCTATCTTGTAGATAAGATATAGAACAAATTGCCTTATGAAATCCCTGAGCTTGCAGATTAATTTGAATGTCCAGTATTTGAGCACTCAGGTATTAGGAACAAAACACACACCAAAAAAAATAGAAGCTAGCAATTTAGATGGAAACAAAGTAGAGTGGCAGTGTTATATATGACTTACTTTTATACCTGAGCAGATATTAAAAGTGTTCTCACAAAGTTTGCTTAAGACATGACATTAAACTCAATGCTTTAAATATATTTCAATGTATAACAATCAATATACTCTAGACCAGGACTACCCTAACTTTTTCCAAATGGCTGCATACTATATTATTTTATGGGAATAATTTCCTTATAGGTAGGTATTTACACTACCTCCAACTTTTTGTTATGCAATGTTGTAATAAATATTCTTAGCATATATACATATATTTGTAACATTTATATAAATATCCTTAATGCATATGTGTATATTATATATCTTTAACATCTATATAATATGACATATTATATATACATATACACTAGAGGCCTGGTGCATGAAATTCATGCATAGAGGGGATAGGAGGCAGGAGAGGGTCCTCAGCCCAGTCTACAATGATACCAGCACCCCTCACCCCAGCCTCTGGCCAGAGACTTTTCCCCTCCCTCCATGCAGACTCTGAAAATATGCTTGTCTTGGGGCCTCCTCAGGGACCTGGCCTGTGATGCCAGGCAGCTTGAGTACTCAGGGGCTTAGGCTCCCAGGTCCCACTTCCCTGCCAGCACAGTGCACATCAGCTTCCATGGGAGCTGCACCTCAGGAACCACCCTCGAACTGTACTACTTGTATGTGCAGGGGGGCCAGGGGAGTGGTTGCGGCAGCAGCACTTTGATGTCTATAGCGTGTCTACCAGGCCACCTTCTGCCATGGTGTCACTCTGTTCATGTCTGCACTGCAGGCAGGGGGCTTCCAATCTGTGTCTGGGCCTGCTGGGCTGCGACTGGGGGTTGTGTGTGGAGGACCCCGATACCTATAGGGATCTATCAGCATCAAGAACTGGGAAGATCCATTTTTCTGGGTCCTCCCCGCCCTCTGCGGGCTTGTGTTGCTTTCCTCCCTCCTCAGCTGAGGAATGGATACTGTGGGCACCACCATCTTTGTTGCAGAGTGACCATAAATTTGCATATTACTCTTTTATTAGAGAGAATAACACATATAATGATCTACTGTATGTTTTATGTACATAATAATATATACTAAGTGGCCAAATTATTATGCATTCAGAGATCATAGTAATCTTGCCACTCATGTATAATTAATGTCCTTAGGATGTGTATGTGTGTATTTATACAAGTCATACTTTCCTGTAGGATCTAGTTCTGGAAGTGAAGCTATTGGGATAAAGGAATGACATACCTGAAATTTTGAAACAAGCTCAATTACCCTTCAAAAAAATGTGCCAATTTCATCTCCCAATAGTGTACAAAAATGTCTTTTCCTCCCATGTGCCAATTCTGGTTGTTATTTTTTAAAATAAAATAGTTATCATTATTAGCTCAAAAATGGTATCTCATTGTTTGCTGATTTGTATTTTTCTAATTACCAAACAAGGTTCATTCTGTCTAGTAAAAACATAAAATTAGTTAATCAGGAATATTAGCTCAAATTGGAATTTGCTTTATAGGAAAAGAATAATCACCACTGTTAAATACTGCTGTAGGCTTACCTGTAAGAATCTTCATTCTTCATAATAGAAACCTGCTGCTTATCGGTGTCTTCACTGCTGCTCTGCTGAGTCCATCTACCACTGTCACTGTCATCAGCACCATCATCCATGTTTCCTGACACTTTCTTTTCACTACTTTTCTGCTCATTTTCTCTTCAACCTTTGATGACAAATTGATATTAGGGATATTGTTGTTATCTCACTCATTAAAAAGACTGTCTTCAGTCATTCTATCATTTGGCTTTTATTATTTGGCTTTGTTTTTACCTTACTCATGAAAATGACTATGTTTTTATTAATTTTATCACGTAGCTGCTGGTTATCAGTGTGCTCACTGTTGCTTTTCTGACTCAGTCCAATGCTGTCACTGTCATCAGCACCAGCATACACATTTCCTGACGCTTCCCTTTTACTAATTTTCTGCTCCATTTTTTCTTCAGCCTTTGATGAAAGTTTGATATTAGGAATATTGCTGTTATCTCATTCACTAAAAAGACTGTTTTCATTAATTTTATTATTTGGATCTTAGTTTAGTTGCTATGTCTTGAATCAAAATATTTTGTGTGTTTAATTTTATCGTTAAAATTGTTGCAAATTCTGCTTCATCTCTTTTTCAATAAAGAAGCAAAAGTTTTCAAGATTTCTCAAAGGGCTTTCTTAATTTTATGCTCCTATTCATATCACACCATCTCAAAATGTACCTCAAAACTCAGTTTTCTAACCCCAAGTAGCCGCAGCAATCCTGAGAAAGAAGCACAAAGCTCGAGGGATCACAATAACATATCAAGCTGTATTACAAAGACACTGTTCTCAAAACTGCCTGGTACTGGCACAGAACAGACATATAGACCAATGGAACAGAACAGAGAACCTAGAGTCAACCCAAGCCATTATGCTCAATATTTGACAAAGGAGGCAGGAGCATACAATGGAGTAAAGGCAGCCTCTTCAGTAAATGGTGTTGGGAAAATTGGACAGATACTTACTAGACTTCCAAATTATAACATACACAAAAATAAACTCAAAATGAATAAAGGGCTTAAACATACGACAGGAAACCATAAAAATATTAGAGGAATCCACAGGCAGCAAAATATCAGGCATATGTCATAGCAATATCTTTACTGACACAACTCTTAGAACAATGGAAACTAAGGAGAATATAAACAAATGGGACTACATCAAAATAAAAAGCTTTTGCACAGCAAAAGAAACCATTAACAAAATAACATGAGAGCCCATTGCATGGAAGAACATATTTGCCAATGTTATATCTGATAAGGATTTAATCTCCAAAAATTATAGGGAACTCATACAACTTAACAAAAGGAAAATAAACAATCCAATAAAAAACTAGGCAAAAGACCTAAAGAGATACTTTTAGAAAGTGGACCTACAGAAGGCCAAAAGACATGAAAACATGCTTAAAAGTCACTAATCGTTAGAGATGCAAATCAAAATGACAATGAGTTACCATCTCACACCTGTCACAATGGCTATCATCAACAAATCAACAAATGACAAGTGCTGGTAAGGATGCAGACTGGTACAGCCACTGTGGAAAACAGTATGAAGTTTCCTCAAACATTTAAAAATGGAACTCCCATTTGACTCAGTAATCCTACTTCTGGAATATATCCCAACAAATCAGAAACACCAATCAGAAAGGATATATGGCCTTAGCTGGTTTGGCTCATTGGATACAGTGTCAGCCTTTGGACCAAATGGTCCCAGGTTCGATTCCAATCAAGGGCATGTACCTCAATTGCAGGTTCCTCCCTGGTCCCAGCCATGGTCATGGCTAGTGCAGGAGGCATGGCTAAGCCTGCAAACCACCACAGGCCCCTCACCCAGGCTTCCCCATACCCCAAGGGAACCCCCACCCTGATTCAGGACACTCTTCAGGGCAAACCAGCCAGCCCCGATCTGTGCACCAGGCCTCTATCGCATCTAGTTCTATCTAATGAATAATATGCAAATTGACCATTGCTCCAACACACAAGATGGCTACCCCCATGAGGTCAAAGATGACTGTCCCCAGATGGACACAAGATGGCTGCCACAAGATAGCCAGCAGGGGAAGACAGTTGGCAGGGATCAGGTCTGCAAGGGAGAGCAGTTATGGGCAATCAGGCCAGCAGGGGAGGGCAGTTGGGAGGGACCAGGCCTGAAAGGGAGGGCAGTTGGGGGCAATCAAGCCTGCAGGGAGGGCAATTAGAGGTGACTAGGCTGGCAGAAGAGAAACATTGGGGATGACTGGACCTTTAGGAAAGGGCAGTTGTTAGGGGATCCAGGCCTACAAGGGAGAACCCTTAGGGGTGACCAGACTTGCAGGGGAGGGCAGTTAGGGGTGACCAGGCCTGCAAGGAAGGGCAGTTAGGGGCAAACAGACTAGCAGGAGAGTAGTTAGGCATCAATCAGACTGGCAGGGGAGTGGTTAGGGGATGATCAGGCTGGCAGGTAGAAGCAGTTAGGGATAATCAGGAAGGCAGGCAGGTGAGCAGTTGGGAGTCAGCAGTCCTGGATTGTGAGAGGGATGTCCAATGCCCATTTAGTCTTGATCCTACCTAGGGGTAGCAGATTGGAAGGGGTGCAGGCTGGGCTGAGGGACACACACTCCTGTGCATGAATTTCGTGCACCAGGCCTCTATTACTATCTACAGTGGTACCTCGAGATACGAGTTTGATTCGTTCCGTAAACTTGAGGTGTGGGAAACTATGAGTCATGGTAAACTGGTGGGTCATGTGCAGCCGGCTGATCTGCGTGATTACTCCTATCTCAAATGTTGCTTGTATTTCAAAGCAAAAATCGCTCGCTCGACGACTCATATCTCAAAAATCTCATGTGAGGGCACTCGTATCTCGAAGTACCACTGTATATATCTATAAAAGCCTAAGCGACCAAACCAGCAGTTCCTATGATGTGCACTGACCACCAGGGGGCAGACGCTCAATGCAGGAGCTTCCCCTGTTGGTCACTATGCTCCCATAGCCAACCTCTCATAGTCCTTCCTTCCTGCCCCCATGGGCTGGTCCTATTGGCCCCCATAGGTGCTAGCTGGCCAACCTCCCATGGTGCCTCCCTCCCTCGGCTGGCCAAACTCCCATATCCCTACCCCACTGCCAGCAACTCTGATCAACCCCCATTAAGAGCTGGCCAAACTCCACAGTCCCTTCCCCCTCACCCCCACCCCCCAGCCAGCCCCAATTGTTCAGATCAGGAATGGGTAAGATGGCTCCAATTGGCTGGCTAGGCTGAGGGATCCCACCCATGCATGAATTCATGCACCAGGCCTCTAGTGCTACTATAGTAAACAAGGAACTGAGAAACAACCAATTGGCAGCATAGATAAACACCTGTACTTGCTGCCTCTTACAACCATATCAAAACTCCAACTAAAAGACAAAACAAATATCATCCAGAACCACAGAAAATCTGGTTGAGTGGAATTTCTATAACTAGAAGGAAAGGAAAAAGCTCATTGAGACTGGCAGGAGGTATGCAAGTGCAAAGGTGCGGAGGCATGCACAAAATGAGACTGCTTCTGCCTGCCAGCCGTATCATCCCCTAACTGCCCTTCCCTGCAGGCCTGATCGTCCCCAACTTCTCTGCCAGCCTGGTCACCTCTAACTGGCCTCCCTGCAGGCTTGATTGCTCCCAACAGGGCTGGCAACTGCCTGCACTGTTATTTTTTCAATAGGGATGGAGATACAAGCTCATAGTTGCTCTGAACTCCAGTTCTGGTAGAGATTCTAAGGACCCAGACTCATACGGAGAGAAACTGAACTGTCTGGCATCAGGCTGGAACATGAGGGTGGCTTTCTGTCAGAGGTGCTTGCAGCAGTAATTGTTCCTGCACAGGGCCACTTGACACAGAGACCCAGGGTAGGGCTTACAGGCAACCATTGCTGTTCACTACACCCTGGTGATTCCCTGAGACCACACTCCACCCAATTTACAACCTTACCCAAGCTGTGCACAACAGTTTTTGCATATAAATGACCTTTCCGTTTGCGACCTAAAACCTAACAAGCTGCAGCTGGATCAGAGAGCTCCAAAGCTTCCAAAAGAAAGCTTAAGGTCTGGCAGCCACAGCCTGCATTGCTTCACAGCTGGGCTTCATCTGGGCACCTCAAACCCCAAACAAAGAGGAGGAATCTATAGATCTCTTGGTAGCTCCTGCTGGGTGGCCTCAGGCAATAGCTGACATTGCACCTCCTTGGAGATCCAAGAGCTAGTGTACCCAGTAGTCAGTGTGAGACCATATCAGATTACAACTCTTCACATCAATAAGAGATACACTCAAGGGCAGGCTCAGTGAAAACTAGAGCCCCACTGAAGCAAGTCCTTCCCCATAAGGGTGTCTCTAGCAAAGCCTTTGTGCCATTGTAGACATAGCTGGTCCTCACAGCCAATTGACCTGGAGGTCAATTCCTCCCAATAATACCAACAACAATCAAGGCTTAACTACAACAGGACTGTTGCACACAACCCACAAAGAGGTGCACCAAGAGCATCCACGTCAGGTGACTGGGGAGACTGAGCCACTGGGCCCTATAAGACACCTAGCACACAAAGCCACTCTATCAATTCAAGGAAGCAGCCAAAATGCAAGACAATGAAACAGGTCACAAATGAAAGAAATGAAGGAAAGCAAACGACTGAATATAGAGTTCAAAACAATGGATATATGGTAGTCAAGAATCTTCTAGAAACTTCTGAGAAATTTAGTAAGACCCTCAAGGATATGAAAAAGGACCAATCAGAAATGTACAGTATCATGTCATCTGCAAATAAGGACAGCTTTACTTCTTCTTTTCCAATTTGGATGCTTTTTATTTCTTCTTCTTGTTTAATTGCAATGGCTAATACTTCCAGTACTATGTCGAACAGGAGAGATGAGAGAGGGCATCCCTGTCTTGTTCCTGTTCTTAGGGGAAATGGTTTTAGTTTTTTCCCATTGAGTATGATGTTAGTTGTAGGTTTATCATATGAGATACCTACTATTTTTATCCTCATTTGGTTGATGAGGAAATTGAATCCCAGAAAGGCCAAGTGACAGCTAATAAGTGACTGTTAAGTTTAGCTGAATTCCCACGTCATCCTCTCTGTATTCAAATAGGCTGCTCCTTCACTAATATGGTAAGTAAGAAGAACTAATAAATACTGTACTGTCTCCAGAAGGAAATGAAATATTTCCTTTGAAGGCATAGAGAGAAATGTTTACAATAATTTGGACAATTGTATGCTTGCATCTAGTGCCCTCTAAGTTCCTAAGGAGTCCTCTCACTTTCATAGGACTGCTCTGCATGTGGCCTGTGGCAAGGGCCGTCCAGGTGTGGTGAGACTGCTAACACGCAGACATTGCCTATTGAACCTCTGTGACATTGACAACAAAACAGCTCTGGTTCATGTATGTACTCGCCAACTACATCAACATGAAATGGGGTTAATTTAATTACATAGAATAAAAATGAGTTTATCCCATTTAGCTAGAAGCCATGGTGAAACTCATGGTATGTTTACTTTGAATTTCTAGAACTTATAATCTATTTCTTGGCATCATACTGACAGACAATACAATATGAGCAAGAAGAATGTGCCTCTATTCTTCTAGACCAGTGGTTCTCAATCTTTCTAATGCCTTTAATACAGTTGCTCACGTTGTGATGACCCCAACCATAAAATTATTTTCATTGCTACTTCATAACTGTAATCTTGCTACTGTTATGAACTGTAATGTAAATATCTGATATGCAGGATGTATTTTTGTTGTTACAAATTGAACATAATTAAAGCATAGTGATTAATCACAAAAACAATATGTAATTATATATTGTGAAATATTTATTTCTAATTATAAATAAATGAA
>PVJN01029005.1:0-26871 GCA_004026805.1 Lasiurus borealis | reverse complement strand
CACACCCCCCAGCAGCTCCGGGCCTCTGGGCAGTGTGGGGAGGCGGGAAAGTGGAAAGGCGGCTCTTGCGAAAGTGAAGGTGGTGCTGGCCACCAGGGGAAGGAAGGCCATTCTTGCATGAATCTTTGTGCATCGGGCCTCTAGTTGAAGTTATAAAATAGTTTGTTTAATTAGAATGTGGGGAGAATGATCAGGGAAGAAGCTCCAGAGGACATAATGGAATTATTAACAATAAGAAGATGGTTTGCTGGGGAGGCAGCTCAAAGCAATATTGGGATGATTACACAGGAGATGACAGCTAGCTAAAATGAACTTCCACTTTTCCCTACCTCACACTCTTATGTGCCAGGCATTTCTTTAATTCTCTCTTGGACTGACTTTATTTCCTTCTTTCTTTTCTTCTTTCTTTATTTTTCTTTCATTCTTTTTTTCTCTATTGCCCTCTCTCCCTCCTGCCCTCCCTCTTTTTCCCTTCTTCCCTCTCCCTCCCTCTGCCTCCCTCCTTCCCTCCTTTCCCTACCTTCCTCCCTCTGTTTTAAATACATGTTGTTCCTTTAGTCTGGGACACTATATTTCTTACCTTCCTTGACTCTCTCTAGATTTAGTGCCCTTATTTTGTGCTCCATGACACCCTATTCTTTCTCTTTCTCTTTTTTTTCAAAAAAATTTAAGATATAGCATTTATCATAACATTCACCTTTTAAAATATACTGTAAAAATACTTTCTCTTGAATAAGTCAGAAAAAGTAAGACAAATATTATATGATTTCACTTATATGTGGAATATAAAGAGCAGAATAAATGAACATACAAAATAGAAACAGACTTAAAGATACAGAAGGCACACTAATGGTTTCCAGAGGGGAGGGAGGTTAGAGGACTGGGTGAAAAAGGTAAAGGAATTAAAAAGTACAGATTGGGGAAGGGGTTAAAAAAAAGAAAGAAGTACATATTGGTAGTCACAAAATAGTCATGGGGATGTAAAGTACAGCATAGAGGATATAGTCAATAATATTGTAATAACTGTGTATTGTGCCAGGGATACTTGAAATATTGGGGGAGACCACTTTGTAAAGTGTTTGATTAACTACTGTGTTATATATCTGAAACTAATGCAAAATAATATTGATTTCTAAACTAATTAAAAAAGAAAAAAATTATCTTTTACCGTGTTTAACCACAGTATAATATTATATGTTTTGCTTATTTGAATTGCCTACTGGACTGTCTTGTTACTATCTTAGGCATGTAGCCTAGCAGCTATAGCTGACAGTTAATATTTATTCATTGCTATGTGTCATATGCTGTTTTAAGTTTACACATCAACTCATTTAATCCTCAAAGGATATACTTTAGCCCCATTTTTATGGATAGAATATACAAAGACCTAGAATAAATAGGGGCTAAATCAGTATTTATTTA
This sequence comes from Lasiurus borealis, assembly GCA_004026805.1. Lineage (NCBI taxonomy): Eukaryota > Metazoa > Chordata > Mammalia > Chiroptera > Vespertilionidae > Lasiurus > Lasiurus borealis. Next base: position 25,449 of record PVJN01029005.1, on the reverse strand, counting down.
ATGAACATATTTATTGTATATATATCAGGCACTGTGCTGTATATTTGGATTACAGTAGTAAGATAATCTTTGGTCAGAGTTTCAGACAAAATGTTGGTTAAAACTTGATAATAGCAATAAGAAGGAACAAATGATTGATACATGAAACAACTTGGAATGAATCTCAAGGGAATTATACTGAGTTAAAAAAAAGTCAAGTCCAAAAGGTCATATACTATATTATTCCATTTATATAGCATTCTTGAAATAAAATGATAGAAATGGAAGAAAAACAAAACTTTTCCCTAGAATGGGGGAAAGATAGCTGGCTCCTGGTTTTGTATTTGGAATCAAAAGGCTTGAAGGCCCCTGCAACTTTCCTTATATCATTAAATGTGCCTCGTCTTCCCCCAGCACACACTGGAGACATACATTCAAATGTTGTTTTAGCTTTTATTTTATTTTATTTTATTTTATTTTATTTTATTTTATTTTATTTTATTTTATTTTATTTTTGACTTAAAGCTATCTTTCATAAAGTCAAATTATAGCATAGGCTTTGTCATTGCTTCCTGGTTTTAATAAGTACCTAACTTTTATTTTTTAATTTTTGAAATTAAAATTTTTTTTGGAAATTTCAAATTTACAGAAAAGATGTAAAAATAAGAATATGAAGAGCACCCAATATGTCCTTTGCTCATCTGTTAACATGTTATTCCATTTGCTTTATCATTCATGTCCTCTCTTTATATAAAACTAGTGCTCTGGTGTATGGATTTGTGCACATTGAAAGGAAATTAATTAGAAAATGGTTGGTGGGGCGGGACTGGGTGAAACAGGCTGGACACGCTCTGGAGCCAACCTCCCACAGTCCCTCCCTGGCCAGCTGCACCTGGGGCAGCACCGCAGCTCAAAGGGTGTCTGCAGAGTGAACAGGGTCCCTCAGGCATGTGGGATCTGTTGGCCTGTCCTGTGGGGATCAGGCTGAAATTGGCTCTCTGACATCCCCCGAGGGGTTCCAAACTGCAAGAGGGCAGTTCTCAGGTGATGCACTCTGGAATCAGGCTCCCTCTTCTCTGGTTCCAGGGTGCATCATCCAAGAACTGCCACTACCAAGTCACTGCAGCTCGGCAGTTCCTGCACTGAGTGTCTTCCCCCTGGTGGTCAGTGTGCATCATAGCTACCAGTTGGACAGTCAAACAGTCGCTTAGCCTTTACACCGAGTGGTCAGATTCCAGTGGTACCTCGAGATACAAGTGCCCTAACATATGAGATTTTTGAGATATGAGCCTTCGAGCGAGTGATTTTTGCTTTGAAATACGAGCAACATTTGAGATAGGAGTAATCGCGCGGATTGGCCAGCTGCACACCACCCACCAGTTTACTGCGACTCGGGCGTCTCATAGTTTCCCACACCTCAAGGTTACGGAATGAATTAAACTCGTATCTCAAGGTACCACTGTATTATGATCTCTGAACGCATAATAATCTGGCCACTCTGTATATTCTATATAATAAAAGGCTAATATGCAAATTGTCCTGTCAACCAGGAGTTTGATCAGCAGGCAGGCTGGCCAACTGCCCATGTCCCCTCCCCCTGGCCAGGCTGGCTGCACCCTACCCATGCATGAATTCATGCACTGGGCCTCTAACTCTAAAACACACACACACACACACACACACACACACACACACACACACTGAGTGGCCAGATTATTATACGTTCAGAGATCATAATAATCTGGTCACTCAAAGTATATAGATTAGAGGCCTGGTGCACAGATTCATGCACAGGTAAGGAGTCCGGTGTCTAGTGCCCACCAAGGGGAATGGCCTGTGAGAACGGGCTGAAACCAGCTCTCCAATATCCCCTGAGCGGTCCTGAATTGTGAGAAGGTGCAGGCCAGGCTGAGGAACCCCATCAGTGCATGATTGGGTCGGGGAGGGACCACGGGAGGGCTTCAGGGTGTGTCTGGCCCATCTTGCTCAGTCCTGATCACCTGGACCCCAGCAGCAAGCTCCTACTGGTTGGAGTGTCTGCCCCCTGGTGGTCAGTGCACATCATAACAACTGGCCAACCAGTTGACTGTCTGTACCTTAGGGAGTCAGTGCATATCATAATGAGCGATTGAGCAGTCTTAGCATATCATTAGCATATTGCACTTTGGTTGAACAGTAGATCAGTCACTGAAGACTGGACACTTAGAATATTAGGCTTTTGTTATATAGGATAGATAATATTCCTTTTTTTCCCTGAACTATTTGAGAATAATTATGTTCATCCTGGTCCTTAACCCTTAAATACCTCAATATGTATTCTTAAGAATAGTAATATTTCTTTACATACTACAGTTATCAACTTCTGTACATTTAACTGATATAATACTTTTGTGTACTGTTTATAGATTATGACCAAAGAAATAATTTTTTATAGTGCCTCAGTTCCTGAATACTTTATTTAGTTAAAAAATATCAAAGTGAATTTTTGAAAGTTTTTTTAAAAATCAAAAAACAATAAATTGAATGACATATTATTTATAGCCCATTATTTTTAAAAAATAAATCTTTATTGTGCAGATTATTACAATTGTTCCTCTTTTTCCCCCCCATAGCTCCCCTCCACTCGGCTCCCACCCCACCCTCTCCTTTACCTCCCCCCATTGTCCTCATTCATAGGTGTATGATTTTTGTCCAGTCTCTTCCTGCAACCGCCCCTCACCTCTTTCCCCCGGAGAATTATCAGTCCACTCCCTTCCTATGCCCCTGATTCTATTATATTCACCAGTTTATTCTGTTCATCAGATTTTCAATTCACTTGATTTTTAGATTCACTTGTTGATAGATATGTATTTGTTGTTCATAATTTTTATCTTTTTCTTCTTCTTCCTCTTCTTAAAGAGTACTTTCAGCATTTCATATAATACTGGTTTGGTGCTGATGAACTCCTTTAGTTTTTTCTTAGCTGTGAAGCTCTTTATCTGCCATTCAATTCTGAATGATAACTTTGCTGGGTAGAGTAATCTTGGTTGTAAGTTCTTGCTATTCATCACTTTGAATATTTCTTGCCACTCCATCTGGCTTGCATAGTTTCTGTTGAGAAAATCAGCTGACAATTGTATGGGTGATCCCTTGTAGGTAACTAATTGTTTTTCTCTTGCTGCTTTTAATATTCTCTCTTTGTCTTTTGCTCTTGGCATTTTAATGATGATATATCTTGGTGTGGTCCTCTTTGGATTCCTTTTGTTTGGGGTTCTGTGCACTTGTACTTGTAAGTATATTTCTTTCACCAGGTGTGGAAAGTTTTCAGTCATTATTTCTTCCAATAGGTTTTCACTATCTTGCTGTCTCTCTTCTTCTGGCAGCCCCATAATTCTGATGTTAGTACCCTTGAAGTTGTCCCAGAGGCTCCTTACACTATCTTCACATTTTTGGATTTTTTTTTTCTTTTCCAGTTGAGTGTTTTCTGCTTCTTTGTATTTAAAATCTTTGACTTGATTCTTGCCTTCCTCTAGTCCGTTGTTAGGTCTCTGTATAATATTTTTTTTATTTCAGTCAGTGTATGTTTAATTTCTAGTTGGTCCTTTTTCATCTCCTCTTGGGTCTTGCTAAATTTATCCATCTTTTCTAGGAAATCCTTAAAAAACCTTATAACTGTGATTTTGAACTCTATATCCAGTTGTTTGTTTTCCTCCATTTCTTTCATTTGTGATCCTCTTCTTTTGTCTCCGCATAATTTGCTGCTTCCCTGAGTTGGTAGAGTAGCTTTGTGTGCTAGGTGTCCTATATGGTCCAGTAGCTCTGCCTCCCCAGTTATCTGAGATGGACACTCTTGGTGCACCCCTTTGTGGACTATGTGTACAGTCTTGTTGTAGTTAAGTCTTGATTGTTGTTGGTATCACTGGAGGGAATTGACCTCCAAGCCAATTGGTTGTGAGGATCAGCTTTGTCTATGCCTAGAGAATTTCTGTGCTGGATCCAGCCTTAAAACTTGCAAGGTTGCAACAGCCTTTGTGCTGGGCTTGGATGTGGCGGAGTCTCAGGACTGAGCAGACAGCCTTGGCTTTCCGTCAGCCCTGCCCTACACGGAGGCCCCTGGGTCTCAGTCCCCCTTGGTAATTGCGGCAGCCCTCTCCGTGCACATGCACTCCTCTAGACCTCTGCCTTTCCGGCTCCCCTGAGTTTCCGTGCTCTCCAGGGACCTGAATGAGTCTGGGTCCCCAGAGTCTTACCCGAAACTGGGGTTCAGTGTAGTTGGACCTGGATTTCAGTGCAGTTGGAAGATTCTGTTTTCCTCCCGCTAGAGAAAGCCCGAGGCACAATCAGCAGTCAGTCCCCTTTGTGCGTGCCTGCAGACATCTGCTTTTCATGGCTCCCATAAGTTTCTGTGCACTCCTCCCTTTTCCTGACAGTCCAGACTCCCCCTGTATGAGTTTTTCCTGGAACTGGGGTTCAGTGCAGTCAGAAGTGAGGTTTAGTGTAGTTGGGAGTTTCCGTTTCCCTCCCACTAAAGCAGTGGTTCTCAACCTTTCTAATGCCGCGACCCTTTAATACAGTTCCTCATGTTGTGGTTACTTCATAACTGTAATTTTGCTATTGTTATGAATTATAATGTAAATACCTGTGTTTTCCAATGGTCTTAGGTGACCCCTGTGAAAGTGTCGTTCGACCCCTAAAGGGATCGCGACCCACAGGTTGAGAACCACTGCACTAGGCGAAGCCAGCCAGACCCTTCACTGCTCATCCTCTCCATGTGTGTGTCTCTGTGCCTCGGCTTTTTACAGCTCTGAGTTTTTATGAGCCCCTTACTTCTAGTTGTAGAATTTCTACTCAGCTAGCTTTCCTGTGGTTCTGGATGGTGTCCATTCTGTCTTGTAAGTGTAGTTTTGAAATTGTTGTGTGAGGCAGCAGTTTAGGTGTTCACCTATGCCACCATTTTGGTTTCTCTCTCCTATTATTTCTATTTTTTGTTATTAAAATATACATAAACCATGCATACATAGGTAAAGAAAGTGCTCTCCTGTGCTGTTTCTCTATCCCTGTTGTGTATACTATTAAGAGTTTGTGTAGTATTCCTGATGTCTTTATGCATACATATGTACACAAACACATGTACATGTATTTGTATATTTGTTTATATATGCACATATTAAAATAGAATTTAAAATATCTTTCTGTATTGCTAATATTAAAAAGTTGCATTATAGTTTCTCAAAATGAGAAGAAATACTTTTCATTGTCTACTAAATAGAAATAAAAATGCTAGGTGTTTATGGATACTTATTTAGAAAGGTGTGTACTCAGGTGGGTTGAACTCATCACTCATCATTGCAGTGCTCACCCAATGCAAGAACTAATTTGTCAAGGAATTGAAGATAATGAATGTATCCTAATTAGCTTTTCCCTCAATATGTTTCACTGGACCTACTTAAAATGTATGTGATTTGAATTTTTTTTAACCTTTATAACTAGAAGCCCAATGCACGAGATTCATGCACTTGTAGGGGGAGGGTCCTTCAGCCTGGCCTACACCCTCTTGCATGCAGTGCAGGAGTCCTCGGGGATGTCCAACTGATGGCTTAGGTCTGCTCCTCATGGGGAGTGGGTCTAAGCAGGCAGTTAGACATCCTTAGTGCTGCCGCAAAGGTGGGAGAGGCTCCTGCCACCCCTGCTGCATTCGCCAGCTGTGAACCTGGCTTCTGGGTTTCTAACTGACCAGTGCTCCCTCTGTGGGAGCTCACTGGCCACGGGGGGCAGCTCCTGCATCGAGCGTCTACCCCCTGGTGGTCATTGCTTGTCATAATGACTGGTTCTGCCATTCGGTCAATTTGCATATTAGCCTTTTATTATGTAGGAGGACTAGGGGCCAAGTGCATGAATTTGTGCACCTGGAAAGAAAACTGTAGGCCCTGAGGCTGTGGTGGGCACAAGGGCAGGTCTCGGCCCATCCTCCATGCCCCTGCCTGGCCCCTCCTATCACGGCCCCTCGTCCCCTGTCTGCCTGCAGCCCCGCTCCCGCCCCTGCTGCTCCCATGCACTGATGGTGCTGGCTGTTCACACCCGCTGATGCTGATGGTGTGGAGCAATTTGGACTGGCAAGTGATGGCTGCTGCCATGATTGCCCCTCAGGAGCAGGTGGAGGTGGCGAGCCCTCAGAGGCGATTAGGGCTGGCAGCAACCACTCACACCTGCTCTCAGCACCAAGTGATTAGGACCAGCACCGGGCACCAACAGTGGGTGCAAGTGGCGGCTCCAGCACTGGCTGCAGGTATGAGAGGTGGCTGCCAGCCCCAATTGCCCCTCAGGAGCAGGGGGAGATGGAGAAGCCCTGAGGGGGCAATTGGGACTGGCAGCAGATGTAAGTGGCGGCTCTGTCACCGGCAGCAGGTACAAACAGGACTGCCACTGGCAGCATGTGCGAGTGCTGGGTGGGAGCATGGTGCACGTGAGTATAGAATTTTCAGTAACCACCAGAGGCTCACCCCGATAATAGTGACTGGTACCCCTCCTTGGTCTGGCACCCCAGCTCACCTGCTCTACCATCCCACTGTGGCTTACGCCCACCATGTTCTGCGCTCTGCTGCCTGCCGACAACACTGCCATGTTTTGTTCGTGCCCCCTGGTGGTCATTGCATATCATAGTGACTGGTTGTTTGGTTGTTCCACCATTTGGTCTATTTGCATATTAGGGTTTTATATATATAGATAACTAGAAGAGTTTTAAATTTTGAAAAATTAGAGTTCAATTTTTATATGGAAAATAGTCACATAGCCAGCACTTCTTGGCTATTATAAATAACTAGAGGCCCAGTGCACAAAATTTGTGCATGGAGGCTGGGTGCCCCTCAGCCTAGCCTGCACCCTCCCCATTCTGGGACCCCTACCAGGATCGGGCCTAAATGGGCAATTGGACATCAGACATCCCTCTCACAATCCAGGACTGCTGGCTCCCAACTGCTCACCTGCCTGCTTTCCTAATTGCCCCTAATCGCTTCTGCCTGCCAGCTTGATCACCCCCTAACCTCTTCCCTGCCAGCTTGTTTGCCCCTAACTGCCCTCCCCTACAGGCCTGGTCCCCTGCAACTGGACTTCCCTGCAGGCCTGATCGCACCCAACTTCCCTCCTCTGCTGGCCTGGTCACCCCTAACTGCCCTTTCCTGCAGGCCTGATTGCCCCAAACTGCCCTCTCTTGCAGACCAGGTCCCTTCCAACTGCCCTCCTCTGTTGGCCATCTTGAGGTGGCCATCTTGTGTCCATATGGGGCAGCCATCTTTGACCACAGGGGGGCAGCCATTTTGTGTATTGGAGTGATGGTCAATTTGCATATCACTCTTATTAGATAGGATGCTGCTATATGAATATCCTATATAATAAAAGACTAATATGCAAATTGTCTTCTCATCCCGGAGTTTGACCAGGGCTTGGGGCTGGCCATCTAACCACCTGCAACACCTCCCCTGGCCGGCCCCACCCCTGATCGGTCCCCACACCCTGATCAAAGGCAAGGCTGGCTGGCCAACTGCCCCTGGTCCCTCCCCTCATCTTGCTTGGCCCAATCCACCGTGATTGGATTGGGCTGGTCGGACCCCACTCATGCATGAATTCATGCACTCAGCCTCTAGTTGATATGTACAATTTTGTGTGGGTGTATGTTTCCTTTTTTTTTTTTCGAGTATATAGCTAGAATTGAAATTACTGATTCATGCCTGGCTGGTGTGACAGTTAGATTCTCAATTAGGGCACATGTACAGATTGTGGGCTTGATTCCCAGTGTGGAGTGTTCAGAAGGTAGCCGATCAATGATTCTCTCTTGTCATTGATGTTTCTATCTCCCTCTCCCTTTCTCTCTGACATCAATAAAAATATCTATATGTATAAAAGGCTAAATGACTGACAGTCTGTCTGACTGACTGTCTGACTGGCGAGTACATATGAAGCACATTGGCAGTTTAAAAATAAACGTTGACTCGCGCGTGTACGATACATGTAAAGCAGTCGCACATGTATGTTTCGATCTGTCATTGTTGATCATGAATTTGGTTGTTTTTGTTGACATTCAGTATGAACCACATCGCTGTTCATTCATTGACCATCCGACTGATTGGCCAGTACATATGACGCATACTGGCAGTCCTATAATAAAAGCCTAATATGCAAATTGTCCCCTTGACTAGAAGTTAGACTGGGAGTTCAATCACTCATTATAATTTGTGCTGACCATTGGGGGTGGCACAGAACATGGCGGGTGTTGGTGATGTGGTACTGGCAGCGGGTGGCATTGGAGGCACTGCTGGCCCTGATGGGCCCCAACGAGAGCGGGACCATGGTGGGATGGTGGAGCAGGTGAGCGGGTGGCGCCAGGTCAAATTGGGAACAAGTGGGGCCCAGTCACCCTGCTGACGGCACTGCAGACAGCGAGCAGCAGCAGTAGCAGAGGACGGGCCTGCCACCTGGCTCCTAGGCACTGAGGGAGCTGGGCAGGGGTCTTACGACTCAGGTGGAGGGGGCATGCGAGAGTCTGGGCCAGGTGTTGCCCAGGGCCAAGAGGTCATCTGGGACTTGCCCTTTCATGCCAGATGCTCATACTTGGATTGCTGGCTAGGCCTAGGGACCGCATCCATGCACGAATTTCATGCACCAGCCCTCTAGTTTAAAAATATGTTGACTCGTGCATGTGTGATGTATATAAAGCTCTCGCTGGTGCCAACTGCATGTTTTAATTTTATAATTTACATATACTATTTTGACATGTAATTTTTTGCAGTAACGTAATTACTGCACAAATCTTTCTTCTAATTAATTTCCTTTCAATGTGCACGAATCTGTGTACCAGGCCACTAGTTTAAAAATAAGAGAAATTGCTGGTGACTCTATGCTTAACCTTTTGAGGAACTGCCAGATCTTTTCCAAGCAATTATATCATTTTATATTACTATTAGCAATGTATGAGTTACAATTTCTTCACATCCTTACCCACATTGTGATTACCTGCCTTTTTCTATTAGAGCCATACCTAGTGGGTGTGAAGTGGTATTTCATTGTGACTTTTATTTTTATTTCTGTGATGGCTGATGAGATTGAATCTCTTTTCATCTTGTTGGACATTTTTATGTCTTTGGAGAAATGTCTATTCAGATCCTTTGCCCATTTTTAATTGAGTCATTTGTCTTTTTATTATTAAGTTGCAAGAGTTTTTAATATATTCTAAATACAATAAAAGAGTCCTCACTTGAGGATATTTTTCCATTGATTTTTTTAGAGAAAGTGGAAGGGAGGGGGAGAAACAGAAAGGAACATAAGTGAGATAGACATATTTGATTTGTTGCCTCCTGCATGTGCCCCAACCAGGGCCGGGACTGAGCCTGCAACGAAGGTACATTTCCTGGACCAGAATCAAACCTGGGACCCTTCAGTCTGCAGGTCAACGCTTTCTCCACTGAGCCAAACTGGCCAGAGTTAAATACAAATTTTAAAAATCACACATATGACTTATTCTCACCCTGTGGTTAATTTTTCACTTTTTTGATGTTGTCCTTTAGAAAATAAAATTTTTTGCCTTACCTAGTTTGGCTCAGTGGATAGAGTATTGGCATCCTGGGTTTGATTCTGGTCAAGGGCACATGCTTGGGTTGCAGGGTTGGTCCCCAGTGCGGGGCATGCAGGAGGCAACCGATCCATGATTTTCTCTCATCATTGATTTTTCTACCTCTCTCCCTTTCCCTTTCCCTCTGAAATCAATAAAAATATATTAAAATTAAAAAAAAAATTGAAGAGACCCAGTGTATATTTTTCTTTAGTTATTTGTACTTTTGGTGTCATATCTAAGAAATCATTACCTAATCCTTGGTTGTTAAGATTTAAGCCTGTTTTCTTTTAAAAGTTTTATAATTTTAGCTCTTACATTGAGGACTAATGCATTTTGAGTTAATTTTTGCATAAACTGTAAGATAGGAATCAAGCTGCATTTTTATTTTTGCATGTGGCTATTTAGTTGTGTCACATCCATTTGTTAAAAATACTACTTTTGTACAATTGAATTGTCTTGACACCTTTACTTAAAATTATTTGACAAGAGATTCTGTTTTGAAGAACATATTCACATGGTTCCCCTTTTCCCTCAATATTGTCACTTAAAAAAAAAAATTATTGATTTTTTTACAAAGAGGAAGGGAGAGGGATAGAGAGTTAGAAACATCGATGAGAGAGAGACATCGATCACCCGCCTCCTGCATGCCCCCCACTGGGAAAGTGCCCGCAACCAAGATACATGCCCTTGACCAGAATTGAACCTAGGACCTTTCAGTCCATAGGCCAACGCTCTATCCATTGAGCCAAACCGGTCCCTGCAATATTGTCACTTTTTTGTTAATAAATTTTTTTGCAAGTCTTGAACTTAAAGAAAAGTTGCAAGTACAGTAAAAATAATTTGATTTTCTTGAGAATAAATTGCCAACATGATAACCACGTTTGTATTTCATAAACAAGAACTTCTATAACCACAATACAACCATCAAAGTCAGAAAATTAACATTGATTCACAGGTTTTTCCCTTGTACCAATAACATCCTTTATAATAAGAATTTAGTCTGTAGTCACCCCTTCCATTTAATTGTCATGATTCTCTAGTCCTCTTCAATCTGGAAGTTCCTTAGCCTTTCTTGACTTTTATGAACTTGACATTTTAAAAGATTATTTTGTAGAATGTCTCTCAGTTGTGATTTGTCTGATGTTTCCTCATGATTAGATTCAGTTTGTGCATATTTGGCAGGAATATCATCAGAGTTATGTTGTGTCCTTCTCAGTATATCCTATTGGGGGCCCATGAGTTCATCATTACTTCATTAAGATATTAACCTTGATTACTTCATTAAGATGGTGTTTGTTTTCTTTTAATTTTTTAAAATATATTTTATTGATTTTTTACAGAGAGGAAGGGAGAGGAATAGAGAGTTAGAAACATCGATGAGAAGAGACATCGATCAGCCACCTCCTGCACGCCCCTTACTGGGAATGTGCCTGCAACCAAGATATATGCCCTTGACTGGAATCAAATCTGGGACCTTTCGGTCCACAGGCTGATGCTCTATCCACTGAGCCAAACTGGTTTCGGCAAATGGTGTTCTTTTTAAAATATATTTTTATTGATTTCAGGGAGAAAGGGAGAGGGAGAGATAGAAACATCAGTGATGAGAAATAATAATTGACCGGCTGCCTCCTCCATGCCCCCCACTAGGATCAAATCAGCAACCCTGGCATGTTCCCTTAACTAGAATCGAACCCTGGACCCTTCATTTCACAGGCCGACACTCTATCCACTTAGCTAACGCAGTTAGGGCAAGATGTTGATTGCCAGGCTTCTCTGCTATAATATTTATCTTTTAAAATTTTTTGATTACTAAGCATTTTGTGAGAAGGCCATCTAAGATTATAGTTAATCATTAATCTTTTAGTTATTTGTTTATTTCTGTATGGGCACATAGATTCCTTTTATTTACATGGCTTATATTCTTTATTATTATTTGTATTGATGTTCCAGTTGCTCCAGATTTGGTAGTGGGAACCCTTCAAACTGGAGTCTTTATTCTTTGGTCATGACCCCTCATTCTTTGAGCAGTTGCTTTCTTTTTGGCATGATTTCCAGGTTTATTTGGTACTTGCTGTACTCCAGCCCTGGAATTAGCCATTTCTCCAAGAGCCTTGGCTCCTTTTAGTAGAGAATAGCATTAGAAAACAAGAACTGAATGCTAAGTGTGGATATTGAGATATTGTTGATCCCCAAACCTCTCAAAGGACAGAGCTACGGAATAGTTATATTCCCTAAAAATATACACTGAATGGCCAGATTATTATGATCTCTGAATGCATAATAATCTGTCCACTCATACACCTCTAATATCTATCTATCTATCTATCTATCTATCTATCTATCTATCTATCTATCTATCTATGTCTATTAGAGACCCAGTGCATAAATTCATGCATGGGTGGGGTCTGGGCAGCCTGGCCAGGGGGAGGGGACATGGGCGGTTGGTAGCCTGCCTGCTGGTCGAACTCCTGGTCAAGGAAACAATTTGCATATTAGCCTTTTATTATATAGAATATACACTGAGTGGCCACTCAGTGTAGACATTTATACCTATCTAGTTCTCTGAATTTATATCAATATATCCATTTTCAGTCCAAACCAGAGTGTTTATTCTATTTTTTTTGCCTTCCTATATTTGTAACTTTCATTTTAGATTATGAGAATCCTGGCTTCTATTACCTTTTTTTAAAAACTAAGTTTTAATTGATTTCAGAGAGGAAGGGGGAGGGAGTAGGAACATCAATGATTAGAGAGAATCATTGATTGGCTACCTCTTGTACACCCCATACTGGGGACTGAGCCCACAACCCAGGCATGTGCTCTGACTGGGAATCAAACAGTGACTTCCTTGTTCATAGGTTGATGCTCATCCACACTGGCCAGGCTCTATTATCTTTAATGGTTTTACTTATTTTATTTATTTCTCTAAATGTACCCAATCTTTATAGCTATTGTATTCCCCTGCCACTTCCCATCCCCCATCCAAGTAGAAATTTTTTTTTCACCCTTATCTGGCTTTGCCCCTCTGCATTGGGATGCCTACCTCCAAGGACTATGTCTCCAATAATGTGCCGTCTGGGCCCCATGCCATTGTCCTTCCATCACCCATCCCAGGCTGTCCCCATGAGGATCCCCTCCTCACCTGCTCAAGCTCTGAGACCCTTTGCTATGTTTCTGCTCTTCTATATTGACATAGTCCTCTCTCAGCTCTTCTGTCTCTGACACCAACTCTTGGCCTTTATGACCAGCCCCATTTAATGGGATTTGGACTGAATTATTTGTGAAGGAAAGCCACAATATTGTTTGAGAGACAATTAAGTTTTTTAATTTTTTTTTGACATCTGTTCAAAATTAAAAGTTAGTGCTTTATAAGAAGGGAAAAGAAGTTTTGGTCAAGATGACGGCATAGATAATATAGTATTCACATCTTCCCACAACCACATAAAATTACAACTAAATTACAGAATAGTCATCACTCAGAGTGCCTGAAATTTGACTGAACAGAAGTCCTATAACTGAGGATATAAAGAAAAAGCCACATTGAGACTGATAGAAGGTGCGGAGGCATGGAACAGACTGGTCCACATCCACATGTGGTGGTTAAAAATCGGTAGGGGTATCTTGGCTGTGGAGATGCCCCTAAGCGTTCACAGACCCCCCAGTCCAGGGTTCCACTGCCAGAAGAGAAGTTTCCATAACTTCTGGCTGTAAAAATCAGCAGGGATTGTGGCTGAGAGAGAGATGAAGGGATCCTCGAGTTCCAGGCATTCTTCTTGAAGGACCCACACATGGACTTACTCAGACTTGCTCAGAGCTCCAACACTGAGGCAGAGCAGCTCATAAGTCATCAGGGACTTATGGGGAGGAACTGAATTGTCTGATTTTAGGACAAGGGTAGAGGGGCAGCTTTCTCTCAAACACAAGTGTTAGTAGAGGACATTGATCCACAGAGCCATCAGGATGGCATTATAGCTGAGTCTCCATCAACCTGGGTATAATGTTAGGCACCTGCTGACCCCCCAGCCATCTTAGTGTTCCCTGAAACTTGGCCTCACCCAAACCATTTCCAGTGGCCTTTTTATACAAAGGGCCTTTCTTAGCTAATGCCTCATACTTTTGTAAAGTCTCTCAAATAATAGCATTTGGTATTCAGTACCTCTTCTAAGTGACCCCAGACCTGGCATTAGCAGCAGCCAGCCCCTTGGTTTGCAGCTTAGCCTGTTTCTGGGCACCTCCACGCCCAGCAAAAGTAGCAACCATCTGCAGATCACTTTGTGGCTCATGCCAGGTGGCTCTGGGCAGGGGACAGGCAGTGGCTGACCTTGCACCACTTGGGAGGTCCTAGAGCCAGTTCACCTGGTGGACAGTTTCAGAACACCCTGATTACAAACAAAGCCACCTGCACCAGTGACATACTCAAGGGGCAGACTCAGCAGGCATCAAAGCCCTATAGAAGTGAGTCCTGCTTCGTGAGGTCAACCCCTGAACAGCAGCTCCTCCATTGTAGTTGAAGCTGGCCCTCACAGTGATGTGCTAACAGCAATCAAGGCTCAACTACAGTAGGAAAATGCACACGGTTCACCTGGGGCGCCCAGCTCAGGTGACTGGGGAGGCTGTGCTACTGGGCCCTACAGGATACCTATTAACATAAGGTCTCTCTACCAAGTCCAGGAGATACCGTAGCTTTATCTAATACATAGAAACAAACATAGGAAAGCAGCCAAAATGAGGTGACAAATGGAGCCTTAAGTGTGAAAGAACAGGAAAAAATCTCCAGAAAAAAGAACTAAATGAAATGGAGGCAAACAATTACCAGATACAGAGTTCAAAACAATGGGTATAAGGATGCTCAAGGAACTTAGTGGGAACTTCAGCAGCATAAAAAAGGACATGGAAACCATAAAAAAGAACCAGTCAGAAATGGAAGGTTATGTGAACTGAAATGAAAATAATTTACTGGGAATCAACAGTGGAGTAGATGAAGCAGAGAATCAAATCAGTGATTTGGAATATAAGGAACCAAAAGACAACCAATCAGAACAGAAAAAAAAAAATTAAAAAATGAGGATAATGTAAGAAGCCTCTGAGACAATTTCAAGTTTACCAACATTCTCCTCGTGGGGTTCCAGAAAGAGAAGATAGAAAGCAAGAAATTGAAAAAATAATGATGAAAAACTTCCCTAACATGATGAAGGAAATAGATATATAAGCCCAGAAAGTACATAGAGTTCCAAACAAAATTAACCCAAAGAGGCCCATATGAAGACACATCATAAAATGCCAAAGGTTAAAGACAGAGAACTTTAAAAGCACCAAGAGAAAAGCAATTAGTCTTCTACAAGGGAGTGCCCATAAGACTGTCAGCTGATTTCTCAACTGAAACTTTGCAGGACAGATGGGATTGGCACAAAATATTCAAAGTGATGAAAACCAAAGACCTACAATCAGATTACTATAACCAGTAAAGCTATTATTTAGAATTGAAGGACAGCCTTGGCTGTTGTGGCTCTGTTGCTTGAGTGTCCTCCCATGCACCATGAGGTTGCTGTTCGATTTCCCTGTCAGGGTACAACATGCCCAGGTTATAGGCTCGAACCCCAGTATGGGGCATGCAGGAGGCAGCTGATTGATTTTTCTCTCTCTTTATATCTAAAATCAATTGTATATAACAAAAGGATAATATGCAAATAGACTGAATGGCAAAATAACCAACCAGTCACTATGATGTGCACTGACCACCAGGGGGCAGATGCTCAATGCAGGAGCTGCCCCCTGGTGGTCAGTGAGCTCCCACAGGAGGAGCACTGCTCAGCCAGAAGCTCTAAGCACAGGGGCGATAGTGGGAGCCTCTCCCACCTCAGTGTCAGTTGAACATCCTCTGAGAATTCCCAGAGTGGGAGAGGCTCAGGCCCAGCTGAGGGGACTCCCTCTCGCCCACCTCAGGCCCCGCCCCCCATGCATGAATTTTATGCACTGGGCCTCTAGTAAAAACATACTTTAAAAAAAGAATTGAAGTATAGATAAAGAGCTTCCCAGACAAAAACAGCTAAAGAAGTTCATCACTACCAAATTAATATTACAAGAAATGTTAAAGGTCCTTCTTTAAAAATATAAAAATTATGAAAAATAAGATGGCAATAACTACATATCTATCAACAATTACTTTAAATGCAAATGGATTAAATGCTCCAATCAAAAGACTACACAGTGGCTGAATGGATAACAACAAAACTTTTTCATATGCTGTTTACAAGAGACTCACTTCAGATTAAAAGATATATAAAGACTGAAAGTAAAGGTGTAGAAAAAGATATTCAATGAAAATAAAAACAAAACATGAAAACTTGGGTAGCAGTTCTTAAACCAGGCACAATCGATTTTAAAATTAAAAAAAAAGGTATTGATTGTTTTTAGAGAAAGTGAAGGGAGGGGAAGAGAGAGAGAGAATGGAGGAGAGAGAGAGAGAGAGAGAGAGAGAGAGAGAGAGAGAGAGAAACTGATTTGTTGTTCCATTTATTTATGCATTCATTGGGTGATCATGTATGTGCCCTGACTGGAGGATCAAACCTGCAACTGTGGAGCATTGGGATGATGCTCCAATCAACTGAGCCACCTGGCCAGGGTCAGACAAAATAGATGTTAAAACAAAATCTACAACAGGAGACAAAGAAGGACCCAGCAACTCCACTTATGGGTATCTATTCAAAGAAACCCAAAACACTAAATCAAAAGGTCATGTATATCCACATATTCATTGCAACATTATATTCAATAACCAAGATATGGAAGCAACCCTTAATGTCTATCAGCAGATGAATGGATAAAGAAGTAGTGCATATAAAAGAGAATGAAATCGTAGCATCTACAACAGTATGGTTGGACCTAGTGGGTATTGTGCTGAGTGAAATAAGTCAGAGAAAGACAAAGCTAGATTATTTCACGTATATGTGGAATCTAAAAAACAAGCAGAACAGAAACAGATTTATAGATATTATTTTGATGGTTGCCAGCTGGGAGAGGGATTGGGAGATGGATAAAAAAGGTGAAGGGGCCGAGACCGGTTTGGCTCAGTGGATAGAGCGTTGGCCTGCGGACTGAAAGGTCCCAGGTTCGATTCCGGTTGGGGGCATGTACCTTGCTTGCAGGCACATCTCCACTGTGGGGCGTGCAGGAGGCAGCTGATCAATGTCTCTCTCTCATCGATGTTTCTGACTTTCTATCTCTCTCCCTTCCTCTCTGTAAAAAAGCAATTATATATATATATGTATATATACATATATACATATATATATATATATATATATATATATATATATATATGTATATATGGTGAAGCGATTTAGAAGTACAAATTGGTAGTTGGTAGTTACAGAATAGTCATGGGGATATAATGTACAGCATAGGGAACATAGTCAGAAATATTGTAATAACTATGTATGGTGTCATGTGGGTACTAGATTATCTGGGTAATCACTTTGTAAGTTATATAAATGCCTAATCATGGGGTTGTACACGTGAAACTAATATAATATTCTATGCCAATGTATTTAAAGATACGTTTTAAAAAATAGGAAGGGTAAAAACCTCAAATAGTTTGAAAATTTTACTTTTCAGGTAATTGTTGTTATAGTTCTAAAAGGATTTTTTTGACTAATGTTTAAGATTTAACATAAGTCCTGGCCAGGTTGGTTGAGTATTGTCCCATGCATCAAAAGGTTGCTGGTTCAAATCCCAGTTAGGGTGCATGTGGGAGGCAACCGATCAATGTTTCTCTCTCACATCCGATGTCTCTGTCTCTCTTATCTATTTGTCTTCTTCCCTCCCTCTTCACCCCTCTCCTTGTTCCCTCTAAAATCCGTAAAAACATTTTAGAAAAAAAAAAAAAGATTTAACCTAAAATAGCATTATTTGACTTACAATTATTTGAATCTCAGTGTACATTGGTTAATGAGGGTTCCTGACTGAGAAAATTAGAAAACAAATTATAATTTACATCTACAAAATAATATTCATTTTTCTTCTAGCTCTTCCACCAAAGCCACCTAAGCCAATGACTTCAGCTGTTACAAATGGAATGAAGGACAATTCTGTTTCTCTTCAGGATGCAGAATGGTACTGGGGGGATATTTCAAGGTAACCAGAATGCTGCGATAATTGAATGTAGTTTTTTAAAAAAATCACTTTTTAGAATTAGTAGTTAAAATAAAATACTTTAATATTCCATTGTCATTTAAAGATGACCATTTAAGAAAATGTGTGGAAATATTTCAAAAGATTCTAAATGCTTTTCTTCACACACACACACACACACACACACGAAATGTCAAGAAAACCTTTAAATTATGGGTATGATTTGACTTTAATACTGTATTGGGGCTATATTTCTGAATAAGTAATACATACTCTTAAGATAGTTACACATATCTTAGGGTAAAAGATACTTATAGGTACTTAATTTTCCTTACCTTTTGTCTCTAAGGCAGTAGTAGTTCCACAATCTTTACATGTGCAAGAATCAATTGGGTAGGGCCTAGGAACCTGCATTTAACAATCGCCCCAAGTGATTTTGATGCACTCTTCACATACCTCATTTTGGGAAATAGGACTCTTGGACAAATTTATCTTTGAGTAAAATGTGGAAAAATTTGAATCTAGAGAAGGAATACACACACACACACACACACACTATATATATATATATATATATATATATATATATATATATATATATATATATATATAAATAAAATTTGAATATTGTCTTTCCTTGTTTTTAAAAACCACTACACATTTCAACCAACTTAGGTTTTAGGTTGATGCTATATTTCTCAATATGATTGTCCTCCTCTTTCTTTTGTTTCTTTTCTCCTATTACCAAAATGGCACTCATTCCTTCTTTTCCTTACCCTTTTAACCATCTTTAAATGTACAGTTCAGTGGTATAAATACATTTACATTGTTGTTCAACTGTCACTACCATCCATCTCTTCTAAAGTGAAATTCTGTACCCATTTATAATATACTAACTCCCCTTGCCTTCTAGTCTCCCCAGCCCCTCCCTGGTAATCACCATCCTATTTTCTGTTTCTGTGAGTTTGAGTACTCTAGCTATCTCATATAAGTGGAATTATACAATATTTATTTTCCGAAGTTCATCTATGTTATAGCATGTTTCAGAATTTACTTCCTTTTTAAAGCTGAACAATATTCCACTTAATATATATTTATTTATTATTCATCTGGACTTTTGGCTTTGATGACTATTTGGATTGTTTCCAGCTTTTGGCTTGTGAATAATGTTGCTATAAACATTGGTGTATAAATGTTTAAGTCTATGCTTTTATTTCTTTTGGGTATATACCCAGAAGTGGAATTTCTGGCTTATATGGTAATTCTATGTTTAATTTCTTTGAGAAAGATAATATACATTTATATTAAAATTATCATAAAAATTTATTTTAGCATTATACAATAAAAGGATCTATTATATTTAAATATTTAAATTTATATTTTAAGACCCTGTGGTTCTATAATTCAAGGGTCCTTTGAGTGTTTCAGTATTGTTCCTTGAAGTCCCAAACCAGCTCCGAAGAGAAATTTATTATCAATGTAAGTTCATATTGGAGGATATTATATTGAAAAATGGTGAATATAGTGAATCTCCCCTCCCCCTCCGCATCGGACACAGCTGCCAGTGTTGCTTAAATATAACCTTCTTTCTAAACAGCTGCTGGTTTTTCCTGAAACTCTGCAAGTTCAGAGCTGCCCAAGGAGTCCCTAAAGGCTTAATGGAAACACTATCTCTTATAGATAATTGAAATCTGGAAAAGTTTAAGAAATAAATAGCCCTTCCTTAGAAGATTGCATAACACCGAAAATCAAGACAGAATGAACATACCTAGAGGGAGGAATGACCTCTGAAAGGCCCTAAGATTCTATAACTTTAGACTTAGCACTTCCCAACTAGCCTTAGTAATAATATATGAAGAGCACAAATGAAACTTGTGTTTTTTTCATTTTTCCTGTAATTCTTCAGGGAGGAGGTAAATGACAAATTACGGGACATGCCAGATGGTACCTTCTTGGTCAGAGATGCCTCAACAAAAATGCAGGGAGATTATACTTTGACTTTGCGGTGAGTATTTTTCAGCATTTTTGTTAGCATTATTTATTTTTGGTATACAAAGATTTATCTTTTTGTTTAAGTCTTTATATATACATTTTCATATTTTAATTTAATATAGATACATAATTTTTGTTTAGCTAACCTTTTTTATACATTAAACATTTAAATGTTTTACGAAAATGACAATTTTTATTTTTTGGAAGCAATAAAGTGAAAAAGCTTTAATGTAAGGAAATACGATGTATACGGTTGACCTTATGAGTATAGAAGAAGTGATGTGCACAGCTTAAGGTTGTTCATGATATGTTTGGAATCCACCCCTCTAATAACCCTATTATTTTCCGTAATGCAGACTTCAGCGTTAAAACTCAACCTTATTTAGGATGATGATGATAATGTAGAAGATAAAGCAGTTCTCAGTCTGTATCATGCCATCCATGTGGGCATATTAGAATCTCAATAAGTGGTGGTTGTATCCCTTTCATATTTACAAAAGTGGGACATATATTTTTAAAAATTAGGAAAACTGCTTTAGATATCTCCACATTTAATTTTAATCATTAAAATAGCCTAATTACAATAAAGTCTTGTGATTTTTTTAAAAAATAAAGTGCTATCTAAAAGAATAATAACAATAGCAACAATAACAGCTTTCTTGTACTAAGCATTTTATACGTAATAACTTATTTATTTCTCACAACAACCTTATTACACATAGGTATTAATATTTCTATGTTATAGATGAGCAACTAAAACTTAAACAGATTAAGAAAGTTGCCTCAATACACTAGTAGCTAGTAAGTGGCAGAGGATGGGTTCAAATCCAGATTAATTGGCTCTTCGCTGCTTTTCCATCCTAGTATTTTTAAGAAAAAGAGTCCCATATTTTATGCTAGAAATTTGGAGTCACTATATTAATTTCTGATAAAGATATTGAAAGAAATTAATGCCTTAGGACTTCAGTTGTGCTGAGATATAATCATTGTTCTCTGTTGATTCAACACAATTTTTTCTCATTCAAGTCAGGTTTCTGTCTTGTCACTCTACAGGGATTGCTAAACCAATGGCCACTTCTCTTTCTTATTTTGCTTGACCTCTTAGCAGCATTAGTCATAGACACTTCTTCCTAGAAACAGTTTATAATCTTGGCTGTTGTGATATCACATTCTTCTGATTTTCTTCCTAATTCTAGGCCATTCCTTTGCTCAATATCAAAATGTTAAATGTTTCTGGGTTCAGACTTGGGCCTCCTCTGTATTCATTTTCCCACAGCAAAGCTTGTTCTGTCCTTTGGCTTTAATATACAATTATACAGTGATGATTCATAAGCCTTATCTCCAGCTCTGACCTTCAGAACTCCAGATGCATATATCCAGTTGCCTGCTTGCTTTTGCCCCTATATAACTAGGGGGTATACTAATTTTAACATGATCAGTGCAGAATTTTTTATTTCAATCCCAACTCCCCTATCCAAACTGTTTTTCTTCAAGTCTTCACTCTTTTTAAGCAATAGAACCTCCATCTCTTCAGTTACTCAAGCTACAAGTCTTTTCCCCTTTCTTTCTCTCATTCTCACATCCAAGTCATCATTAAATAAATCCTGCCAACTCTACCTTCAAATCTATATTAGTAATTTATTCACATTTCTCTACCATCTAAATCTAAGCCACTCTCATCTTGTTTGATCTTTTGCAGTCACCTCCTAACAGGCCTCCCAGCATCTTATCATTTCTAATCTTCCCCACCCCTGTTGACTCATTTTCTGCACAGCAGCCAGAGTGATCATTTACAGCAATATTCTTCAAGACAGTTATCTATAGGCATGTCTATTCTGTCTTCTTTCATTGTCTTTAATCCATTCCAGTCAGGCTTCCATCCTTAGCATTCAACTGAAAACATTTTATCAAGATCACTTAGTGATCTCTACTTTGTCAAGCCTCAGTTGATTATTTCCTCTATGTTGAAATGCTTTTTAAAACATTGTTTTTTAGAAAAAAAATAAAAATAAATAGTTTTTAAGATAACACACACTTAGTTCTCCATTCACTTCATTAATTGCTTGGTCTCCTTTACTGGTTCTTCCTCATCCCCTTACCACTAAACATAGGTGCACTCTTGGGCCCAAACCTTGAACCTCTTCTGTTGTTCAGCTGTGCTTATCTAAAGTTCAGGAGAAGGTCTGGGCTAGAGTATAATTCATTCAGGAAAAAAAAGATACATAAATTATTTCTCTTAAGTGATTATTTTTGCCAAATTTATTGATACTGACTGCTGTTTAGGTATATTAGCCTTTAGTAAGCAAGATATTTATAGATAAAAGAAAGAGTTGTAAAAATAAAGTGATATTACATATACTTTTGCACACATACTTTTACATGTCTTTTCACCTGTTCTAGCCTCAGTATAATAAAACTTGTTTATTATGTGACATCAAGCTTTCATATCTTCATATGAAAGTAGTAGTACTTCAGTAGAATTTTTTTGGGGGAAATCTACAGTTGTTATCTTGTTGTTTACAGGAAAGGAGGCAATAATAAATTAATAAAGATCTATCACCGAGATGGGAAATATGGCTTTTCTGATCCTCTGACATTTAATTCTGTGGTGGAGCTCATTAACCATTATCATCATGAATCTCTTGCTCAATACAATCCCAAACTTGATGTGAAGCTGATGTACCCAGTGTCCAAATACCAACAGGTATGATCACACAAGTTCTTGATAGCTATTCCTTAAGTAATTACTTAACAGGATTATTTGATTCTGATTTACCAGTTTAAAAAAAAAAAAGAAATCTAGCCATTTAAAAATTTCTACTGAAGATTTAAGCATTTTAGAGCTTATTTTGTGGCAATTATGAATAGCTTGTTTCATGTATTTACTAACTTTATATAAAATACTTTTGTTGCTCATTTGTTGCTCAGATGGTTGAGCATCCACCTATTAATCAGGAGGTCACGGTTCGATTCCGGTTAGGGCATCTGCCCAGGTTGCAGGCTTGATCTCCAGTAGGGGGCATGCAGGAAGCAGCTGATCAATGATACTCTCTTATCATTGATGTTTGTATCTCTCTTTCCCTCTCCCTTCCTCTCTGAAATAAATAAAAATATATTTAAAAAATACATTTTCTATTTATACTTTTTTCTTAATTTTTAAGTATTAACTATTTTGTTGTAATATAAAGACTGATATTTGTGATAACAAAAGGATTTAGTGCTTTTGTATGCTTGATATTAATCCAGTGGTTTAAACTTAAAGTAGAAATGCAATTTAAAAATATATAGATGTAGAAATTAATATCAGAATTGTTGACATTCTTTACTTCTTTTGTTTTACCTGCACAGGATCAATTGGTAAAAGAAGATAACATTGATGCAGTTGGTAAAAAACTGCAGGAGTATCATTCTCAGTATCAGGAAAAGAGTAAAGAGTATGACAGGCTATATGAAGAATATACCAGAACATCCCAGGTTAGTATATTTTTGTTATTTAGGCCAGTAAATATGCAACAATACAGTTACGTCAAATTTTCTTTAATTCATCTGACAATCTTTAGAGCTCTTAGTATCTTAAATAGCCTTTTTGGGACTTTGATGATAGAAATTTCTCTCCCATTCATAAATAACTTTTTTATTGGTTAAGGATATATTTTATGTCAGTTAGTGTTAACTAGAATAAGGTTTGAGTGTAAGTGACAAAAAAATAAAATAACAAAGGCTTCAGGTAGAAATTTAGTTTTCTTTTATGTATAGGCATTTCAGGGTTTTTATGGCAACTCCACAGTAATTGGGGCCTAGGGTTCTTCTGTCTTGTTGCCTGCTCTCTGTGGAAGTTGACTTATTCCAATATCAACCATATCAACCAGGAAGGAAAAATGTTAAACTTTAATCCCTTTCCTCTGCATTAAACAAAGCAATGATGGATTACTATATTTGTGTGTTTACTTGCACACACAATATAATAAGGCAACACACAATACTATGTTTAATTTCACAAAGAATATTGAGTAAAATATACAAAAGAATACATATAAAACGTGTCTGTTCATACAGTGTACAAAACCAGACAGATGTAAACTTTTTATTTTGGATTGGAACATAAAATCATCATAAAGGATAGTATTATCACTAAGGCAGGGGAGAAGGTCTGGGAAAAAGAGAGTTGTGATTGGAAAGGATGCATGGAATTTCTGAGAGTGCTGTAGGGGATGTTTATTTTATAATAATATGTTAAGCTGTGGATTTGCTTTATGCACTTATATCTCCCACTAAAATTGATAAACTTTAAAAACACATGGCTGGCTGAAACCGGTTTGGCTCAGTAGATAGAGCGTCAGCCTGGGGACTGAAGGGTCCCAGGTTTGATTCCGGTCAAGGGCACATACCTTGGTTGCAGGCACATCCCCAGTTTTCTCTCATCAATGTTTCTAACTCTCTCCATCCCTTCCTCTCTGTAAAAAAATTAATAAAATATATTAAAAAACAAAACAAAACAAAAAACAAACAAACACATGGCTGGCCTGGCTGGTATGACTCAGTGGTTGAGCATCATCCTATGAACTAGAAAGTCACAGTTCAATTCCTAGTCAGGGCACATATCCAAATTTCAGGCTACAATCTCAGTGCAGATGTGCAGTAGGCAAGTGATCCATGATTCTCTCTCATCATTGATGTTTTTATCTCTCTCCCTCTTCCTTCTTCTCTGAAATCAGTAAAGCTATATATATATTTTAAAAGGCACATAGCTGCCCTAGCCAGTTTGGCTCAGTGGGTAGAGCATCAGCCTGCGGACCAAAGAGTCCTGGGTTCGATTCCAGTCAAGGGCATGTATCTTTTTTAAAAATATATTTTATTGTGATTTTTTTACAGAGAGAATGGGAGAGGGACAGAGAGCCAGAAACATCGATGAGAGAGAGACACCAATCAGCCGCCTCCTGCTTGCTTTGTAGATATTTTCTAACTTTACAAGGGTACCAGTACCTTTTACTATAATTTCAGAGTGCAGAATTTGTAGCTAAATATTTATATGTGGGCATTTCAATAAGTTTGCAGTACTATTTGAGATATGTATAATATTACCTCAATTATATGAAACATTATAAAGGATTGAGCTTCCCTCATCAACCAATCCCCTTATGTTCCAACCCTACTGAGCAGCTGCTTATCCCTGAACATCTCCTAATGTTACATGTACATGCCATGCCATCTGTGTACGATGCTGCATTTCCCTCCACACCAGTTCTTTAAGAACTAGCTCAAATGCTGTCTTCTTCATGAAGCATCTGTAAAGCAATAAGTAATTAATTTATTCCACTTGATTTCCCTACCACGACATGAAACAGAACCTATTAGAGTTCAGAAATCTATTTCACCTGTGTAGTTCAAATACTGAAAGGTAGGCTTCATGTTTTATGAATCTCTTTTATCACCAGATGGTACTTCCTGTATAGTGGATTTTCAATAATTATTTGTTGAAATTAATCAATGCTGGAGAGATGAGGAATTATCTTGTAAGCACCAAACCTTTAAAAATTATAAACATTCAGGATAGTAATCTTTCTAGACCTTTATACATATCTCTTGACTTTCTAAAGTAAATTGAATAAAGTCTAATCCTCTTTGAAGGTTTTAGGGGAATCAAGAGTCAGATGCTAAAGTCTACAAATACCCTCAGAGCTCATCAGAATATAGAATTTCTTACCCTAGTGCTGAATGGGCTTTTGTTTTATGGAGTTTTCATTTTACATCTTATTCTGCATCTG
>PVJN01029004.1:0-26769 GCA_004026805.1 Lasiurus borealis | reverse complement strand
CCCCAATTGTCCCCCTGCCTGCCTAATCACTCCTAACTGCCCCCCTGCTGGCCAGCTCACTCCAAACTGCTTTCTCCCCATTGTCCTGATCACCTCCAACTGACCTCCATTGATGGCCTGCTTGCCCCCAAGTGGCCCCCCTGCTGGTCTGCTCACCCTCAACTGCTCCCCCACCAGCCTGATCACCCACAACTGCCCTCCCCTCTTGGACTCTAACTACATCTACCTTGGCCCACCCACCATGGCTTTGTCCAGAAAAAAGTCCAGAAGGTCTCCTGGGAAGTCTCCCAGTCTAATTAGCATATTACCCTTTTATTAGTATAGATAGAGGCCTGGTGCATGGGTGGGGGCCAGCTGGTTTGCCCTGAAGGGTGTCCTGGATAAGGCTGGGGGTTCCCTTCAGGCATGGGACAGCCTGGGAGAAGGGCCTGTGGTGGTTTACAGACCAGCCACACCCACATGGGGTGAGGGTCTCCACTTGGGGAGTGCATGGCCAGCCTGGGTGAGGGGCTGATGGCTGTTTGCAAGCTAGCCATGTCGCCCACCCAGCAGGGACCCTCACACCTTGGGGGCATGGCCTGCCTAGGTGAGGGGCTGAGGGCCATTTTCAGGCTGGCCACACCCCCTTCAGGGTGGGGGTCCCTAATGGGGTGTCTGGCAAGCCTGGGTGAAGGGATGATGGCTGTTTTCAGACTGGCCAAGCCCCCCAGCAGTCACCCTCATCCCAAGGGATTGTGACCAGCCTTGGTCAATGGCTGAGGGCCATTTTCAGACTGGCCTCACCCCCCACCAACCCAGGCTCCCAGGTCCCCTTTTTTTCCCAGCACCTCCTCAAGCAGAAACCAGGGCAGACTAAAAACCTGGTTTCCCCTGGTAACTCCTTCAGTGGTGGCCAGGGCAGGCAGGAAACTTGCCTTCCTCTGTCGCCAGGGCAATCCAAGCTTCCTGCTCACACCAGCTCCATGGACACCACTGTCTTTATTGGGTTAATTTGCATACTTACTCCTGATTCACTGGTGGGCATAGCAGCGGGATGGTCAATTTGCATGTTTCTCTTTTATTAGTGTAGATATGTACATTGAGTGGCCATATTATTATGCGTTAAGAGATCATGATAATCTGGCCACTCAGTGTATATTAATAACATATAGAACTGGGGCAGGTGTGCCCAAGTATTTGTATCCTGCTAGAATAAAGACAAAAGGATATTTACAGAATAGAAATTAAGGAATGTATTACTTTAGAAAGAATAATCAGAAAATCATCTTGAAGAAAGTGACAACTGAACAGATATTGGAGTCAAATGAGAGTGTGAATGATGCAGTTACCTCAGAAAAGATTAGGTGCAAATACATGAAGGGAAAATGTGAAACAACAAGGAAGTCATTGTAACTGGAGTCAAATGAGGAAGAAGAGAATGAAAATAGATAGGGATATTCATGCAAATGGAAATGAAAAATAAAACTGGTGTAATAGTACCTATATGTGACAAAATACTAGTAGACTGTAAAACAAAGGCTTTTGTAAGAGACAAGGAAGGACACTACATAATAATAAAAGAAGCAATCCAACAGGAGGATATAGCTCTGGTAAACATTTATGAACCCAACATAGGAGCACCTAAGTATGTAAAGCAAATCTTGATGGACATAAAGGGAGAGATTGACAGTAATACAGTTCTAGTAGAAGATTTTAACAGCACATTGACTTCAATGGAAGGAAAGGGTAGCCTTAAATGACACACTAAATCCGATGAATTTAATTGACATTTTCAGAGCATGTCACCCAAAGCAGCAGAATATGCATTTTTTCAAGTGCACATGGAACTTGTATATTTTTCTAGAATATACAACATATTAGGACTGAAAGCAAATCTCAATAAGTTTAAGAAGATGGAAATCATATAAAGCAACTTCTCTGACCATAATGGTAAAACCTTATCTCCAAATATGATGATATTAGGAGATAGGTTCTTTATGAGGTAATTAGAATATAATGAGAACATGAAGGTAGGGCCTTCATGAATAGGTTTAGTGCCCTTTTAAGAGTCTCAAGAGAGCTTTCTCGCCCTCTCTGCTCATCACCATGTGAGAATACAGCATTTTACAATCCAGAAAAGGGTACCTGTCAGAATTCACTTATGTGGCATTTGAATTTCAGACTTCCAGCCTCTAGAGTTGTGAGAAATAAATTTCTGTTGTTCATATGTTATCAGTCTATGGCACTTCATTATAGCAGCTAGAAAGGTCTAAGACAAATAGGATACAGAAAAATAGGGGCGCTACTCTAACAAATACATAAAAAATGTGGGAATTATTTTGAACTGAATAATAGAGAGAGCCTGGTAGAACTTGGGGGTGTATGATAGAAGAAGTCAGTATAGCCATAAAGAAAATTTGAATGATGAGAATACAGAAAGAAAAGAGAACTATGAAGAAAGCTTCCATCTTCTTAGTGAAAATGTAAGTAATCATGAGCAGATGTTGGTAGAAATATGGACAGTGAAGACCATTATGATGAGGTCTCAAATGGAAATGTGAAACATGTTACTGAAAACTGGGAAGAAAACTGATCCTTGTTACAAAGTGGCAAAAAAAGTGGCTGAATTATTATTTTCTAGTGCTTTGTGGAAGGTAGAACTTGTGAGCAATGAGATTGAATATTTAGATGGAAATATGTAGAATGTTTTGGTCCTGACTCTCCCTTTCTGGTAGCATATGTTCTCACAATTAACCTTAAGAACAGGTTCCTTCTGAGACTGTGTTCCTTCTGGGGCTGGATGTGAACTTTCCAGGTTTCCGTGACCCCTTACAGTTGCTGATGCACTGGAAATATCTTATTCATTTTTAATGTTATTATATCTTTCTCACACTCACACACTCACATACTATCTTTCTCTCCCCATTTCCTTGTGTGTGTGTGTGTGTGTGTGTGTGTGTATACAAATGCATGTGTGCACACTCACACACATACACACATGTACACACATGTGCGCACACACACACACACACACACACACACACTCTAGAAACCTGGTGCACAAAATTTGTGCACTTGGGGGGTGGTCCTCAGCCTGACCTGTGTCCTCTCGCAGTCCAGGAGCTTTAGATGGTTGTCCTGCCACCACTGCTGCACTTGCCAGCAATAAGCCTGGCTCAGGGCTTCTGGCTGAACGGTGTTTCCCCTGTGTGAGTGCACTGGCCAACAGGGGCAACTCCTGCATTGACTGTCTGCCCCCTGGTGGTCACTGCTTGATTGATTTGCATATTAGCCTTTTATTATATAGGATTACATATTACTTTAATGTCTCATTTCCCAATATATGACAGTCACTTTTTAAAGTATGTTTAGGCTACCTGGTTGGTGTTTCTCAATGTTTGAGCATCAATCTATGAACCAAAAAGTGACAGTTTGGTTCCTAGTCAGGGCACATGTCCAAATTGCAGGCTAGATCCCCAGTGTGGGATATGCAGGAGGAAGCTTATCAATGATTCTCTCTCATTATTAATGTTTCTATCTTTCTCTCCTTCTCCCCTCCCCTCTAAAATTAACAATATATATTAAATCATGTTTAGGCTAAAAATTTATAGTATTTTGATACTACCCAAACAATTTAAATATTTGTAGAAAAAGTGAACACCTATTTTTTCAATAGTTTATCAGTATTACTACTGAGTCCACAAACTATGAGAACAAAAGACCTACTATTTTACGTGCTCTTAAATTACAATTATTGAATCATAAATGGTACTCCATTTGAGATTATATTTTATGCATAATACTTGGTGAGTTATATTTAATTGGTAGTATGATTTCTTCAGAGATCTTAATAAGGATAAATCCTCTTTCATTTTTCAGGGTTACTGAGCTATAGAATTAGATCTTGATGGCACTATTTATCTTCAGATAGTAATATGACATAATGGAAATTAGCATGGACTCTGAAAGTTGAAAAACCCAAGCTCAAATAATAAGTCCCAGAAAACACTCATTAAATTCCACCTGTGTCTGAAACTTAAATGTAGAGATCAAACTTGTTTACATATGTAACATCCAATATAAGATGTAGATTTTTTTCAAGATTTTAGAAGTTTCTTTCATCCTCCTTTCTGACTACTACCCTCAGAATTTCTTAATTTTTTCACCTTTATAATCATTGATAGTGCCATCAGTTCATGAAATTCCTATCAGTGATTTATATGATGTATTCTCATTTGTGTTTCACTTCTTTTGCTCAACATAGCATCTATGAAATTAACCCATATTATTCTTCATATCAGTATTTTATTCTTTTTTATAGGTGTATAGTATTATATTATTTGAATTTACTACCATTCTTCCATTTTCCTATAGGCAGATTTGTAAGTTGTTTCTAATTTTATTATGAATAAAAGTATGCTAGACATCCATTCACATATGGTTTTGATGACCTATATGCTCATGTCTTTTGGATATATTAAAGCAGTAAATGTAATGACTCATGCTGTAGGCATATGTTTAGATTTAGTAGACACAGTTTTGCATCCTTTAATACAAGTTATACAGCCACCTTCAGTGAATGAGAGTTCCAGATCCTGCAGATATTTGCCAATAATTAATTTTATAAACATATTTAATTTTAGCTATCCTGGTAAGTGATAGAGGAATACATTTGAGTTTACCTGGATAGATTATATTGCATATATTTCATATATTTTTTGACATTTGATTATTCTTTATCAATTCTTCTTTACATTTATGTTTTCTCTTCCTGAGGTAACTTGATTTTCTCCATATTGCTGAAGGATATTTTCATTGGAAATAGGATTCTGTTGACAATTATTCTATTTTTAGACTTTATGGTTTCTAATGGAAAACCTATTGTCATGAGAATTACTTTTTCCTCATAAAGTGTTATTTGTCATTCAGAACTTTCAAGATTTTTTGTTTTTATTTTTATTTTTCAGAACTTTGACTATGATGTGGGTGTTGATATATTTGAGTTTATCTCATTTTGTATTTGCTCACCTTCTTAAAATTGAGGATATCTGTCTTTTTAGCAATCAGAAGAGTTTTCAGCCATTATTTCTTCAAGTACTTTTTCAGCTTCATGTGCTGTAATTTCTTCCTGGACTCCAAATGTTACAGTTTTATTTATTTATTTATGTATTTATTTATTTATACCACTTTTGTTGTTGTTTTTATGACTCTACTGGTTCCTGTGGTTCTGATCTTTTTCTGTTGTTGTTTCCAACCACATGTTCTCCCTATTCTCATGGGATATTTTTATTGTTATATTTTATAGTTCCCTGAGTGTTTCCTCTGTTCCATACTTTCTGCTTTGAGCCTATTCACTGAGTTATTTATTTCAGCTATTATAAGCTTCTGTACTATAATTTTCATTTGTTTCTTCTTTATAGCTTCATTTTCTTTGATGAGACTTTCTATTTACTTGCCATAACTTTTTCCCCCCATTTAAGGATGTTCAAAATCACTCATGTAAAGATTGTTTTGAAGGCTGCTTTAAACTTATTATCAAATAACTCTGTCATCTCTACTATCTCAGTGTTAGTATCTATTGTCTTTTTGATTCAGTTTTAGATCTTTCTGTTTCTTTGTATGAATAATTTGATAATTGAAACCTAGAAATTTTGAGCATTATGAAACTCTGGATATGTTTAACCCTGTTTTATCTGGCTTTGCTTTGATACTGCTCTGGTAAGAGAAGGGTGATATACCACCTCATTATTTTAATAAGTAGAAATCCAGGTTCCTCACTTGTCCCAAGGTTTGTAGGTGTGTGTGTCAGGGGAGAGGAGTGGGTATTCATTATTGTTATGAGATGGTAGGAGTTCTGTCTCACTGCTATTCTTCTGCCAATATATGACCCAGGACTGACTCCCACCCTGACTGATCCCCCGCCCCCTAGCCACGGACTGGGTCTTGCCCAGGACTGACTCCCATGTGGAGTTGCCAGGACTGTAATTGACTCCTGCCCTAATTCCTTCCATGACTGATTCCCACTGGAGACTCCTGCCTCACGTCCCCCATGCCAACTGACTCATGCCCAGGACTGGCTCCTGCCCGGGACTGACTCCAACCCATGCAACACTGACTGATTCCCAGCAGGGACTGACTCCTACCCTGCAAGACAACCCAGCACCAACTTCTGGTTGGTCAGCCTTTGGTCATGATTGGTCATTACACTCCTGGGCTTTTATTATTAAGATATGTGTGTGTGTGTATATGTGTGTATTTATGTGTTTACCTGTTTAATGGATTTTATTTGTACCTATAATTTTGTGGGTTTGTGCCAGAAGGAAAAATATTTGTCTCTGTACATAGCTCAAAGGTAGATTAAAAAAATAAAATGAACAAACAAACAAGCAAACAAACAAAATATATATATATATATATATTCCCACAGGTATTCCCACATGCATTCTCACAGGTATTCTTGGGCCTGCCATGGTGTGTGGAAAGCTTGGCTTCCTCCATTGCCAAGGAAACCCAAGCCTCCTGCTCACTACATGGCCACAGCCAATTTGATTGGGTTAATTTGCATACTTGCTCCTAGTTGGCTGGTGGACGTGGCTTGTGGCTATAGTGGAGTGATGGTTAATTTGCATATTTCCCTTTTATTTGATATAATATGAGTGAGATCATGTGATATTTATGTTTCTCCAACTGGATTATTTTGCTCTCAAGGTCCATCCATGCTGTTGCAAATGGTAAAAATTCCATCTTTTTATAGAAGTATAGTATTTCATTGTGTATATGTACCACAGTTTTCTCATCCACTCATCTGCTGATGGACATAAGCTATTTCTAAGTCTTAGCTATTATAAATTGTGCTGCTATGAACATAGGGTGCATATGTCCTTTCTGATTGGTGTAGTTTAGTACTCTGGTGATTGAAATTATTCACTAAACCTTGAGGCCTTATCTTTGTACAACACCTATTCAATAGAAATATTATTTAGTAGTTTCTATTTCAGATGATGATAAAATCGATTCCCTCCTATCCTTGATTGGTTATTTTTTTGAATGAGAGCACAAAATAAGAGTGATTAATAATCAACTAAGAATAGCTATTTTGTTGTTGTTGTTGCTGTTATTTCACAGAATCCCAGATTAAAGCACTAGCTCTTGTCAGCATCTAGCTAGAGCTTTGGGTTTCTAGAATCCAGTTACTTTTTGGCCTATATTCTGATGATATATTCCCTCCAGAGCAGGAACATCACAGAACATACAACTTAAAGATAGTCATTTTGTTTCCTCTTTTATTTTAAGAAAGCACAGAAGGCAGTATTAGAGTGAAAAGCTGTAAGAACTCTATCCTCTTGATTATTTCCTGTCCTCTAGCTTAATTTCTTCTTATTTTAATTCAAATAATAACTGTTCACCTGAAGAACCCATATGAGTCCTTCTTCTTTAGAGTTTAACCCAAAGGAAAGATCCCTGGAGCCTTGTTGGAATAAATCAGAGTTGTACATAATGAATGAAGGAAGGCATTGCAGCCCAGTCACACAGAGTTGAGATGATATTGTGGAATTCTCTATAGTGAGGCCTAGATTTTCCTTTATGAAGAATAGAGATAGAGTAAAAGTGAATCTTTCCATGCTATAAGGGACAAAAAAAAGTGTAGACAATTTGGGTCTGCCTATTTGCAAATCAGCATCAGGGATAAAAGTAGTAAAAATTATAGTACAGTTGATGTGTTGTCTTCACCAACTATTCCCAAATATGTTAGTCAGAAAGATGTCTTCATTGGTTTTAAAAAAAGGCCATTCAGGCAGGTACCCATCCTCTTTTACTATTGAAAACACCTTATAATAAATGGGGACATTAATGGTAATTTAGCTAACACCCTATCGAGAAAAATGACAAATGTATTGCTAATTGATATCTGAAGCCTGCCATATGTTGTTACAGCATTGTTAACAGAAACCTGTCTGAAGACCCCTCACATCACTTACAAATAATTACTTGACTACACAAAATCAGTACTCCAGGATTCAGAAATAAAAGGTTGTGACTAAAAAAATTCTAGGTGTAAATATTGAATGGAAAAACCCAATCATAATTCTTTTTTTTAAATATATTTTATTGATTTTTTCACAGAGAGAAAGGGGAGATGAATAGAGAGTTAGAAACATCAATGAGAGCAAGACATTGATCAGCTGCCTCCTGCACATTCCCAACTGGAGATGTGCCTGCAACCAAGGTACATGCCCCCAACTGGAATCAAACCCAGAACCCTTCAGTCCGTAGGCTGAAGCTCTATCCACTGAGCCAAACCGGTTTCGGCCCAATCATAATTCTTAATATTATTGATAATACTAGAGGCTTGGTGCACAATATTCATGTACAGAGGGTTCCCTCAGCCCAGCCTGCACCCTCTTCAATCAGATATCCCTCTTGCAATCTGGGGCCACTGGCTCCTAACTGCTCACCTGCCTGCCTGCCTGATCACCCCTAACTGCCTCTGCCTGCCTAATTGGCCCTAATTGCCCTCCCTTGCCAACCTAATATCACCCACATCTGCCCTCTCTTGCCAGCCCGATTGCCCCCAAGTGCCTCAGTCTTGGCCCCCACCACCATGGATTTGTCTGGAAGGAAGTCAGACATCCGGAAGACGGCCAGTTGACCTAGTCTAATTAGCTTATTATTCTTTTATTAGTATAGATGATGATTATAATGATCATGATCAAGATTCTTCTCCTTGAATAAAACTTCAAACAGTGAAAATCTGGTATTGTCACAACTAAGAACATGTTATAAAAACAAAACAAAACACTTTTCTCCTCCAAATTTACAAAAATGATTCATCTTTATGCAGATCCAAATCTAAGGATCACAAGATGCTCCCTGAGCATCAAGCTCCCTTCATTTTCTCTTCCTCCTACTCTCTTCCATTTCTTTCCTACCTTGCTTCATCAAACACAATTTAGCAAGTTTGTAGATGACATAATCCTATAGGAGGACATTTCCATTGGCACTTGAAATATCCTGACACACATTAAATCTTATCATTCTTCCCTCAGAAATTTTAGGAAATAACTAGAAAATAGGCAAGAAAACAAGAGGGTTTACTGTAATATTCCCCATCATTTGAATCTCACATATAAAGATTAATTAGTAGGAGATGGAAGCTAATCTGGTAGGAATAGAGTAAGACTTAGAGCATTTATAAGAATTATTTGTTGATTTAATAGAAAATGCGTTTCACTGGCAAGATCAGCATGAGACACTACCACAAATGTACCCAGTAAAATCAATTTTCTAGAAGACTCATTGCTTAACAGAAGATTTATGCTCTGAAGGCAGGAGATTCAGTTTGTTTGCTGATGAATAAAAATAAAAAATAAAATGAACATTTCAAACCAAGACACATATCATCATTATGATGTGTTAAGTTTTACCTTTGTTTGTTAAGCTATTTAACAGTTTATTTTTGTTGTATTTTGATAAATCTTTATTGTTCAGATTATTACATTTGTTCCTCTTTTTTGCCCCCGTAGCTCACCTCTACCCAGTTCCCATGCTACCCCATGCCCTACTCCCCCACTGTCCTCATCCATAGTTGTATGATTTTTTGTCCAGTCTCTTCCCACTCCCACCCCCTTTTTCTCTCAAGGACTGTAAGTCCATCCCTTTCTATGCTCCTGATTCTTGTATATTCACCAGTTTATTCTCTTCATCAGACTTTTTATTCACTTGATTTTTAGATAAATTTGTTGATAGATATGTATTTGTTGTTCATAATTTTTATCATTGTTTTTTCCTCTTCTTCCTCTTCTTAAAGAAAACCCTTCAGCATTTCATATAATCCTGGTTTGGTGGTGATGAAATCCTTTAGCTTTATCTTATCTGTGAAGCTCTTTATTGGACCTTCACTTCTGAATGATAGCTTTGCTGGGTAGAGTAATCTTGGTTATAGGTTTTTTGCTATTCATTACTTTGAATATTTCTTGCCACTCCCATCTGGCCTGTTGAGAAATCAGCTGACAATCATATGGATGCTCTCTTGTAGGTAATTAACCGTTTTTATCTTGCTGATTTTAATACTCTCTTTATCTTTTGCTCTTGGTATTTTAATTATGATATGTCTTGGTGTGGTCCTCTTTGGATTCCTTTTGTTTGGGGTTCTGTGCGCTTCCTGGACTTGTAAGTCTATTTCTTTCACCACGTAGGGAAAGATTTCAGTCATTATTTCTTCAAAGAGGTTTTCGGT
Source organism: Lasiurus borealis (assembly GCA_004026805.1). NCBI lineage: Eukaryota > Metazoa > Chordata > Mammalia > Chiroptera > Vespertilionidae > Lasiurus > Lasiurus borealis. The sequence goes on along the minus strand of PVJN01029004.1, from coordinate 16,553 downwards.
ATCTTGCTTTCTCTCTTCTTCTGGCGCCCCCACAATTCTGATGTTGGTACACTTAAAGTTGTTCCAGGGGCTCCTTACACTATCTTCACATATTTTTATTCTTTTTTATTTTTGCTTTTCCAGTGGAGTGTTCAGTGCAGTCCAACATGGATTTCAGTGCAATTGGGAGGTTCTGTCTTTCTCCCACTAGAGAAAACCAGCAGCACAATCAGCAGTCAGCCCTCTGTGTGCACTCGCTCTTGCACACACATCCAGACCTCTGTCTTTTGTGGCTCCCCAAAGTTTCCCTTCTCTCCTCCCTTTTTACAACAGCCCAGATTCCCCTGTATGAGTGTCCCCTGGAATTGGGGTTCAGTGCAGTTGGAAGTGAGGTTCAGTGCAATCAGGAGTTTCTGTCTCCCTCCAGCTAGAGGAAGCCAGCAAAGTACTCCACAGCTTCCTCTCCATGTTCATGTCTCCTACCTCCACTTTTTTGCAGCTCCTATGAGTCTCTGAGCCCCTTTCTTTCCTTCTAGTTGTAGAATTTTCACTCAGCCAGCTTTCCTGTGGTTCTGGATGATGTACATTCTGTGTTTTAGTTGTAGTTTTGAAATTTTTGTGGGAGGCAGCAGTTTAGGTGTTCACCTATGCTGCCATCTTGGTTTCTCTCCATAACCATGGTTTTAAACTCCATATCCAGTAGTTGTTTTTCTCCATTTCTTTCATTTGTGACCTGTTTCTTTGTCTCCACATTTTGGCTGCTTTCCTGTGTTAAAAGAGTGGCTTTGTGTGCTAGGTGTTCGATAGGGCCCAGTGGCTCAGCCTCCCCAGTTACCTGAGATAGACACTCTTGTTGCACCTCTTTGTGAGCTATGTACACAGTCTTGTTGTAGATAAGCCTTGATTGTTGTTGGTATCACTGGGAGGAATTAACCTCCAGGCCAATTGGCTGTGAGGATCAGCTGTGTCTACAATGAGAGAACTTCTGTGCTGGAGACATGCTTATGAGACAAGACTTGCTTCAGTGAAGCTTTGGTGCTCACTGAGTCTGCCCCTTGAGTTTGTCCCTATAGATTTGAGGAGTTGTAATCTGGATGGTACCACTGTGACCACTGGGTACATTGGCTCTTGGATCTCCAAGAAGGTGCTAATTTAGCCTTTGCCTGAGGCCACCCAGTAGGAGCTATACAGAGATCTGCAGATTCCACTTCTTTGTTTGGTTTTTGGAGGTGCCCAGATGAGGCTCAGCTGTGAAGCAATGCAGGCTGCTATGGGTACATTGGCCTTCTTTTGGATGGTCTGGGTCTCTCTCACTCAGGTGCAATTTGTTAGTTAATTTTAGATATTGAAGGTCCATGCCATTCATATGCAAAAGCTTCTGCACACAGCATTGTTGGGGTGGGGTCTCAAGATGGAGGAAACAGAAATGGCTTCATGGGGTGGGGGCTTAGGGTATAGCAAACAACAATGGCTTCCTGTCAGGCCTGGTCTAATAGGCCCCTGGGTCTCAGTGTCCCTTGGTAATCAGTAATTGCTGTAAGCACCTCTGAGAGAAAGCCACCCTCGAGTTTTGCCCACTGCCATTCAGTCCAGTTTCTACCCATATGAGTCTGGGTCTCCAGAGTCTCACCTGGAACTGGTGTTCAGAGCAGTTGAGACCTTGTGTCTTCCTCCCACTTGAAAAAGACAGCCATGTCCTCAGTTGCCAGCCCTCTCCATGCACACACCTCCATACCTCTGCCTTTACTTCTGCACCTCTTCTGAGTTCTTCTATTTCCTTCTAGTTGTAGAATTTCCACTCAGCCAGTCTTCCTATGGTTCTGGATGATGTTTGTTTTGTCTTTTGGTTGTAGTTTTGAAGCAGTTGTGAGAGGCAGCAAATTCAGGTATTTACCTATGCCCCCATCTTGGTTTCTCATCTATTTAACAAAATTTTATGAATTTACTTTTTATAGTGGAAATAAAGCATTTGGGTTTCAGAAAATCTGAAACACCCAATACTTAAGTTGGTCTTTCTTTCTGAATATGAGAATTCATCATCATTATCATCAATACTTGTATCATTATAATTATTTAACATTTTGGTTAATTATTAACTATAAAAAATAATACTGTTTACTATGTTCAAGATCATGGTAAAGATGAATACTATTTAATTACTCATACATTAATATTTTCATATGTATTTTTTATCCAACACTTTTTGTCAACATTTAGGATTAGGGACATAGCATATTGTAGGTAAATTTTTCATCCAAAGTAGAGTCTTCATTATAAACTCATTTTTCCATCATTGTCTTTTGAGGAAATGTCATTTGAGGAAATAAACCATACATGGTGCTATGTAGCTCTGGAATGAATGGAATCAGTGGCTGCCTTGAAAGACTTTGATATTGGTTAAAATACCCATATGGGCCCTGGAAAGAATGCACAGGCCATGTATATTGGTAATTTGTGATGGTACCTAGAGAAAGAAGATCAGGTTTGTGTTAGGTAAGGATACTTGAAGGGAGAGTAAAAATTACAAAGCTTAGAAATCAACCACTTTGTAATTTTACTGAGAGCTAACACTATAATAATATGACCTACACATTGACCATGAAACACCCTTTCATACAGCTTGGGACTAATTTAGCTTTAGGGGGTATAATTAGGCTACTGATCCTTTTGCAATGGCAAGGTAATATCCTTCTTCGTAAATAATATACAATAACATTTTGGTTTCTAACGTCACAGGTGATAAAAGTAAGTAGTACTCAAAGAAGGAATAACTTCACCCCAAATCATCTAGACAGGAAATAAGACTAGAAGCCAGTTCTTAGCTATCCCAACCATGAGCATCTTCCTAACATAACTGATTGTTTTTGCAATTGGCAGAATATGAGATCAAGTGTCAAAAGGCTAATCCTATCCTTTTAAAATGTGTTTCTTCAGAGTCCTAGGCTTCCCTGACCATAGGGAGAATAGAAGTTGTGTTTTCTTGTTATAATGTATTTATTTCTGAAATCATGTACCTCCATTATTCAAGAGACACCCTCTCCTAAAGCTGAGTTTGATACTACTGAAAATACTATTTCATGGGAAACTGATTTGATTTGTTATTTATGGTCTTGATGGATTCAAAGGACTCAAAATATATCTTTCTCTTTCTTTGATATATCCAGTTTAGACTTTACAGGTTGTATTATTATTTTATTACTATTACTAGAGGCCCAGTGCACTAAATTTGTGCACTGGGGGAGGGTCCATCAGCCTGGGCTGTGCCCTCTTGCAGTCTGGAACCCCTAGGGGGATGTCCGTCCACCTGCTCACTGCTCTTTACTGTTCAGCTTGCTGCTCTTTAATGATGCTGCAGAGGTGTGAGGGGCTCCTGCCACCACCGCTGCACTCACCAGCCATAAGCTTGGTTTCTGGCTGAGCAGTACTCCCCTTTTGGGAGCACACTGACCACCAGGGGCAGCTCTTGCATTGAGCATCTGTCCCTTGGTGGTCAGTGCACATCATAGCAACCAGTTGTTCCACTGTTTGGTCAATTTGCATATTAGACTTTTATTATATAGAATTATTATTTCCATTTCACAGATACATAATGCCCTCAAATGTGGTTTCTTCCTCAAGGCCACATGATTAGAGAAGCTGTGGAATAAGGACTAAACTTCAGATCCTATTTCTATAGTGCTTTGAATTTTCTAGTCTATACTGGATAATTCTTTTAGATATGTTGGATAGAGACTGAGATTAGCTCCTCTGAAAATAAAATGAATTAAAACTATTATATGTTATGTATGTGTTTAAGAATTAGAGTATGTGTGGTACACAGTGATAGCAGATGAGCCATTACTTCAAAAAACCAGAGTGAGAAAGAAACTGATAATAAAAAGTTACGAGATAAAGTATTTCCTGAAATAGGAAAAGTTGAGTACACAGGGAAAACAGAAGGAAATGAAAATTGATGGCTATTTTCCACAAATCCTCTTGAAAATTAAATTCACTAGGGAAGGAACTACTTATTTTATGGCATTATAAGATATTTACACTTCATGATATATTCAGAATCAAGTACTAAGATGAAATAAGCAAGGTGTGCTCAATCGTGAATAGGGATGTTCTAGGGACAATCTGATACTAAACTTAAATCTTATATAAGTATATTCTGTGATAGGACATCTTTCTTTGCTCACTGGAAAAAATTGACATTTTAGTACTGGAAGTATTAACCAGAAAGAAAAGGAATTCAAATTGGAAAAAAAAGAAGTAAAGCTGTCCTTATTTGCCGATGACATGATACTGTACATAAAAAACCCAAAGGACCCCATCCAAAAACTAATAGACTTAATAAATTAATTTGGCAATGTAGCAGGATTGAAAATTAATGCCAATAAATCTGTGGCATTTCTATACACTAATAGTGAAATTACAGAGAGACTAGAAAAGCAATCCCATTTACCATCACACCAAAAAAATTAAGATACCTAGGAATAAACCTAACTAAGGAGGTAAAAGACCTATACGCAGAAAACTAGAGGACACTGAAAAAAGAGATAGAGGAAGATGTAAACAGATGGAAGAGCATACCATGCTCATGGATTGGAAGAATCGACATTTTGTTCAATTTCAAAGAGATGCAGTAAACATTTCTTATTAAGCATATTATGAAATCAGTTGAATACCTGAAAATTAAAAAAAATGTTTTTGAGTAAATGCCAATTTTTATTATTTAAAGTGGGTTTTATTTTATGGCAACACAAGAACTTCAGAAAGCTAAGAACTTGAGTTTTTGAGAATAGCCATCATCAAACAGCTATAAATAGAAAATTATTCACTGTAAAAATATTGATGGCTATTCCTGCTATGAAGGAAGAAAGTAACTATGTGGAGTGTCCTAAATATTTAGCTGTATTCCCTGGTACAAGAAGATGCTTGTGTCTATGCCTAAACTCCTATGTATGATTCTGGTCTCCACAACACAGAAATCATCCTCTAATCCTGACTCACTTCTTTCCCTTCAACACATGAAGCCATCTTCATAAAACAGTGCTTTCATCATGTTATAATCAGAATCATGTATCTTCAGTAGCTCTCAATAAGTGGAAACTAATAATTCTCCAGGAAGATGCTTCATGTGGTATCATAGGATTTGGACTTAGACAAATCTGAGATCTAATCTCTGCTCTGTCAATCCTGGAGTGAGGATTAAACAAAGCAAAAATTAAAGGGAGGCTAATGATGGTTTGTAGTCGAAAGGACACTACAAAGAAAGAAAATTAAAAGCCAATATCTCTGATGAACGTAAATGCTAAAATCCTCAACAAAGTATTAGCAAATCAGATAAAAAAAATACCTGAAAAATATCATGCACCATGATCAAGTGGGATTTATTCAGGAGATGCAAGGTTGGTATAATATCCACAAATAAATAAACATGACACACCACTAAACAAAATGAAGTATAAAAACCACATGATTATATCAATATATACAGGAAAATAAACATTTTATAAAATCCAGCACTATTTATGATAAAAATTCTCAACAAAGTGAGAATACAGGGAACAACTTCAACATAATAAAGGCCACATATGACAAACCAAGCTAACATCATATTCAATGGGCAAAAACTAAAAGTATTTCCCTTAAGATCAAAAACAAGACAGGGATGTCTTCTTTTACGACTCTTAGTCAACATAGTACTGGAAGTCCTAGCCACAGTGATGAGACAAGAAGATATAAAAAGCATCCAAATTGGAAAGGAGGAAGTAAAACTCATTATTCACAGATGAAATTATGTTTATTGTACATAGAATACCCTAAAGACTCCCCCAAAATCTATTAGATCTAATAAATGATTCACCAAAGTAGCAAGATACAAAATTAATATGCATACATTAGTGGTATTTTTATATAATGAACTCTCAGAAAAAGAAATTAAACCCTGGCAAGTGTAGGAGAATTGGTAGGAGTAGGTATCCTGTACACTGAAAGGGCATATACTGTATTTAGGTTGTAGGTTTGATCCTTAGCCCTGGTTGAAGCACATGTGGGAGGCATCTGATTGATGTTTCTCTCTCACAATGATATTTTTTTTCCTCTCTTGGCCTCTCTCTCTCTCTCTCTTTCTCTCTCTCTCTCTCTCTCTCTCTCCTCCCCCTCTTTCTTTCTCTCTTCCCTTCTCTCTAAAAGTCAATGAAATTGTCCTGGAGCAAGGATTAAACAAAACAAAAATTAAAGGGACACTAAGAAAAAATATCATTTACTATTTTAACAAAAAAAATTAGGTACCTAGAAATTAATTCAAACAAGAAGGTAAAAGATCTGACTCAGGATACTATAGGACATTGAAGATAGAAAGAGAGGAAGATACAAACAAGTGGAAACATATACCATGTTTATTAATTGGAAGAGTTAACATCATTAATGCCATTCTACCTAAAGTATTCTATGAATTCAACACAATTTCTATTAAAATATCAATGGTATGTTTCTCAGATCTAGAACAAACATTCCAAAATTTTATATGGGACCACTAAAGACCCCTAATATCAACAGTGGTCTTGAGAAAGAAGAACAAAATCGGAGGAATCATGTTATCTGATATCAAATTATACTCAAAGCCATAGTAATAAAAACAGCCTGTTACTGTCGTAAGAACAGGCATATAGATCAGTGGAACAGAACAGAGAGCCCAGATGTCAACCTATACCTTTATTGTCAAATGATATTTGACAGTGGATGCAAAAGCATACAACAGAGTAAAAACAGTTTCTTCAAAAATGGTGTTGGAAAAATTGAAAAGGTACATACAAAAAGAGAGAGAGAGAGAGAGAGAGAGAGAGAGAGAGAGAGAGAGAGAGAGAGAGAGAGAGAGAGAGATACTAGACGATTAACTTACAGCACACAAAGAATAAACTCAAAATGGATAAAAGACTTAAATGTAAGTCACAAAAACATAAAATTACTAGAAGAAAACATAAGCAGTAAAATCTTAGACATCTCCTAAGGAAGAGGAGAAAGAAAAAATAAACAAATGGAAAAATAGCCAACTTAAAACCTTCTGCACAGCAAAAGAAACCATCAACAAAATGAAAAGGGAACCCACTGTAAGGGAGAACATATTTTCCAATGACACATCTGATGAGGGTTTAATTTCTAAAATATATAATGAACTTATAAAAATCAACACCAGGAAGACAAACAACCCGATTTAAAAATGGGATAAGACTTGAATAGACACATCTCTAAAGAGGACATACAGATGGCCAATAGACACATGACAAATGCTCATCACTAATCATCAGAGAGATAAAAATTAAAACTGCAATGAAGTATCACATCACACCTGCCAGAATGGTTACGATCAACAAATGACAAGTGCTAACAAGGAAGTGGAGAAGAGAGAACTCTAGTGTACTGTTGGTGGTAATGTAGACTGGTGTATCCACTGTGGAAAACTGTATAGCATTTCTTCAAAAATTAAAAATGGAACTGCCTTTTGACTCAGGGAGCCCATTTCTGGGAATATATCTTAAAAATCTTGAAACACCAATCAGAAAGAATATATGCTGCCGAAATCAGTTTGGCTCGGTGGATAGAGCATCGGGCTTGCATACTGAAAGGTCCCAGGTTTGATTCCGGTCAAGGGCATGTACCTTGGTTGGGGGCACATCCCCATTGGGAGGTGTTCAGGAGGTAGCTGATCAATGTCTCATCAATGTTTCTGACTCTCTATCCCTCTCCCTTCCTCTCTGTAAAAAAATCAATAAAATATACTTTAAAGAAAAGAAAGAATATATGCTATATTCATAGCAGTGTAAATTACACCAATTAAGATCTGGAAACAATCCAGTGCTGATAAGTAGATGAATTGTTAAAAAAGCCGTGTTACATTTACACAATAGAAGACTACGTATCTGTAAAGAAGACAGAACTCTTTCCTTTTATGAAAGCATGAATGGACCTGGAGATTATTATGCTAAATGAAATAATCCAGTGAGAGTAAGACCAATACCATATGACCTCATCATATGTAGAATGTAATGATCAAAATAAAATAAACTGACAAACAAAATTGAACCAGAGGTATGGGATACATGGAGCATAATGATGGATGTCAGAGGAGAGGGGGGTGGGAAGGTCTGGCTAAAAAAATAAAAATAGATTAGCCAAAGAACATATATCCATAGTCCACGGACATAGACAGCAGTGTTGTGAAGGTCAGAGGAGGGAGTGGTGGGAGCTGAATGGAGGTAGGAAAAGTGTGAGGAAGTGCAAGTTTTTGGAATTTTGGGGGGAGGAATAATAAAGCCAAGGATGAAATTAGCATATTTCTAAAGAAAATTTTCATTGGCTTTGACTTCTTTTTACTTAGGACTTGTTTTCCCATTCCTGTGTCTTAGTTGCATAAAGATATTGGTGATTATGTTCACCTGACATTAGCACATAGAAAGCATAAGTGCTTGAGAACAACTTCTGCTCTGAGAACATACTTCTCCTTGCTTATCAGTATTTTTCCGATAGGTATTTATTTACTGATTACATTGTATCATATTATTCTTAATATCTATAACTCAGAGAGCAACTGGATTTATGTGAGTCATTGTTAAATTTTGGAACTACTTGTTACTTCTGCCATACATGTTTTCAAATACACTATGCATATTCAATGTATTTAGAAAATATAGTATATAATAAACTTTATGTTTGTGTGTGTATAACTTGATATTTTAAAATGCTTTTTTTCTTTATTGATTAAGGTAATACATATGTGTTCTTATCCCCCCCATTACCCCCACCACCACCACCACTCATGCCCTCACCCCCAGTTGTCTGTGTCCATTGGTTAGGCTTATATGCATACATACAAGTCCTTTGGTTGATCTCTCCCCCTTAACCCCACCCTCCCCTACCTTTCCACTGAGGTTTGATGGTCTGATCAATGCTTCTCTGTGCCTGGATCAATACCTTCTTATATGGTCCAATAAAAATCTTTGATTTTTTTCATATTTTACAGGTTTGTTAATTTATGCACATAGAAGTTAAATGGTTCACCCAAGATCACACAGTTAGTACAAGGCAAGCACAACACTAGAATTCAGGCATTTAACTCTCAGTCCAGTGCTGCTTCCATTTTATCAAGTCAAGCATCTCTTTTCTCAGAGAAAATAAGGTCATAACCTTGAAATCACTTCTTTAGAAAGAGTTACTCTTTTTATCTCTGCTTCATTAATCTTTATATTTCCTCAGGTCTCTTAAATCATGGTCTTGTGTCATGAATCAACAAAATTCAGAGTTTTATGCTTCTCCTGCTGAGGTAGAGCCACAACTTCCTTCAGAGAGAAAGTCCTAAAGCAATTTTTTATGTTTGTGAAAAGACTACTGTGGAAACAGTAGTTCATCATTGAGACATTGGTAATCTGTTCTGATGACTAGGATAGGATATGGACAATTCTGGAGAGAAAAGAAAAGTCGTATAACCCAATGTCATATTCTTCAGGTAATCAGTAGTCTGAGATTTTAAAACAGTGATTGTAGGGGATTGACTCGAACAGGATTCCCAGTAGATCCTAAGCGTGCTACTTGATTGGCATGAGGATCTGAATCACTTAGGAGACTATATGGAAATGAGTGATAAAGACGAACAGTTATACAGGTCAGCATTGTCCGACAGAAATGTAATGCAAACCATATATGTAATTTTATATTTCTGAGTAGATACACTTAATAAGTGAAAACAAATTGATAAACTTAATTTAATATATATTTAATTTACCTCACTTTATCTAAATATTATAACTTTAACATGCAATACGCATTTAAAACTATTAGTGATATGTTTTATATTCTTTTTAATATTATGTTTTTAAAGTCTGATTATTTTGCACTTATAGAACATATCAGTTTGAATCAGCTATATTTCAAGTGTTTAATAGCCATATATGTCCAGTGATTATTGGACAGAAAAGTCTGGGACATTTTACTGAAGACTGCTGTTGGAATGGTCATGAAAATGCTGAATTGCTGCGATAATTTGGAAAAGGAAGGTAAAAGTTCATGTTTCTGGATATGAGCATTCATTTAAAGTAAGGATAGAGGGAATAAAGTAGGGTTTCTCAACCTCAGCACTATTAACACTTTTGGATAAATAATTCTTTGTTTGGGGGAAGGCTCTATTGTCTATTATAAGATGTTTAGCAGTATCCCTGGTTTCTACCCATATGTAAGAAATTTTTACATTGAAATTATAAATATAGGCTGTCCTAAAAATGTGCACACATTTTGAATAATCATAAAGGCAGTGTTTATTAAAATACATTTCATTTTCAAAATTGAGCTATCAGCTGTTAAAGTATATGTACATTTTTAAGACAACCTGTATAGGTATAGTTATGGATTATTTAATGTAATGTCTATCATTGTAAATAAAAAACAGAAATGAACTATAAGCTCATCATTAGGGAGTTAAACAAATTATGGTACATCCATTTAATTGAATGTCATTGGACCGTAAAAACTATGATGGCTATTTACATATATAGGGTGTCCCCCCAAAATGTATACATACTTTTAATAATTATTACTTCCAATGGGTTTGATTGGAAAAGAAAGAAACATTAACTGAGATATCAGCTGTTAAAGTGTGTGTACATTTTTTGGGGTACCTTATATATATTAAAATAGAAAGATGTTAAAATAGAAAGATGTGAAAAGTTTAGTTATGTAACAATGTATATAGTGTACTTCCATTGTTTTGATTAAAAATACCTGAAATATGTAAATATGTATGAAAGTACACATACTATATGGGAACAGTTTTGAGAAAAATACATTTATTATCCATGGTCTCCCTAGATTTCTATTACATTAACACCCCTGGCATATCAATTTTCCCACTAACTCTATTTGCAGATTAACACTATTTTTCTCTGTTCTCCCTTTTTCATATCTTCCGCACTCTAGCATTTTCAGAAGAAAATGTCCTATTATTTTCCTTTTAAAATTTTAATAGGTATTAGCACTAATATAAATTTTCATTCATAGAGTTTCTACTATATGCTAAAGCAGAAACCATACAGTAAAATTATTTTCTTATTAATCAAATATCTTGCACAGTGTCATGGACTTTAAGTTCATGTAAGTTATATAATCCTTATGTTGAGGAAATTTTAAGATATTCATAGCCAGCTATTGAGTCAATCCATATAGATAAAGAGAACAGTTTGAACTATCAAAAATTAATTTATTTCACTATGTTTCACTGGATATATGGACCAAGAACATAAATGCTACCACTATCATCTTAGCACAAATTATTATTTTTACAGTACACTTGGGAATCACTAAAAGTGCAATTTTAATCAAATGAGACTGTCAATACCTGCATTTTCAGACTTTCTTTGTCATTGGCAGTATAAAATGGCATTATTTATATTGAATTTGCCTTGGTTTTTACAGGGAGTAATCGCTAAAGCCCTTTCAATTGGATGCAATTTTATTGATTAAACTGAAATATATGAATTCAATAGGACTCGCACTGTATTTTTTTTTAGTACAAATATATTCCCAAATGCATCCTCCCCATAAAATGTCATCTCCCATAAATCTCAGTAATTCCTTTGAAGGTTCTACACATGTCTGATTTTAGTAAATGGCCTTCTCAGTTGGGCTTATTTTTCTTTAAGGTACTCTGGATAGTATAAATAACACTTTATAAGCTCAGGCTATTCATTCAAACAATGTTAAATATTCTGAGATTCATTTTGTTTATGGCTATAATTACAAAGATTACGTTCAAATGGCACTTAGTTGGGTTTTTATATACATCTACTCTTTGAGGGAAAAACAACATCCTCATTATGTCAGAAGATAGAGCTTAGAATGTTCATATGGCAAAGCTCAATTGAAAGAAAAAGTTAGCTTTTTCATTCAAATTGAGATTTTGGTTCATCCTTTTTATTTTTTTCAAAATATATTTTATTGATTTTTCTACAGAGAGGAAGGGAGAGCGATAGAGAGCTAGATACATCGATGGGAGGGAAACATCTATCAGCTGACTCCTGCACACCTCTGGGGATGTGGCTGCAACCAAGGCGCATGCCCTTGACCAGAATCGAGCCTGGGACCCCTCAGTCCACAGGCTGACACTCTATCCACTGAGCCAAACCGGTTAAAGTGGTTCATTTTTTTAAATAAAAACAAACATCTTAGAAAGTTTCACATTAATTTCCAGTACATTTCCAAAAGACAGTTTTTAAATATTATATATGTCCCCTCTTTTCCCTCAATGAACCCCCTCCAGCCCCTGCCCCTCCACTCAAAGGACATTTTTAAGACTTTTAAAAAATATTTTATTGTTTAAAATATTACATATATTAGTATATACATCTCCATTTTTTTCATTGACTTCACCCAGCCTCCCCTAACCCTTGTCGCATGCCCTCATCCCACCCACTCCCAGTGTCTTGTGTCCATTGATTTGCTTATATGAATGCATACAAGTCTTTTGGTTGATCTATTTCCCTCCCTCCCCAACACTCCCCAATATTTCTGCTGTAATTTGACAGTCTGTTTGGTGCTTTACTGCTTCTGTATCTATCTTTTTATTCATCTCGTTATAATGTTCTTTATTTTCCATAAATAAAATCATGTGGTATTTTTCTTTCATTGTGTGCTTATCTCACTTAAAATAATACTGTCTAGGTCCATCCATGATGCTACAAATGTTAACAATTCCTTCTTTTTTATAGCAGCATAGTTTTCCATTGTGTAGATGTACCATAATTTTCTGATTGAGTTATCTCCTGATGGGCACCTAGGCTGTTTCCAAATCTTATCTATGGTAAATTGTGATGCTATGAACAAAGGGGTGCATATATCCATTCTGATTGGTGATTCTTCTTGGGTTATATTCCTAGAAGTGGGATTACTGGGTCAAATGAGAGCTCCATTTTTTGTTTTTTAAGGACACTCCATACTGTTCTCCACAGTGACCACACCAGTCTGCATTCCCATCACCAGTGCATGAGGGTTCCTTTTTCTCCACGTCCTCACCAGCACTTGTCGTTTGTTGATTTGTTGATGATTGCTATTCTGACAGATGTAAGATGATACTGAATTATCGTTTTGATTTCCACCTCTCAGATAACTATTGACTTTGAGTATGTTTTCATATGTCTCTTGGACTTCCTTCTCTCTTCTTTCAAAAAGATTATATTTAGTTCATTTATCTTTCTTTTATTAAGTTGTACAAATTGCCTGTAGATGTTGAAGATTAAACCTTTATCAGTGATAACATTTGCAAATATGTTCTCCCATGCAGTAGGCTTTCTTGTTGTTTTGTTGTTGGTGACTTTTGCTGTGAAAGAGCTTTTTATTTTGATGTAGTCCTATTTGTTTATTTTCTCTTTAGCTTCCATTGCTGTAGGAGCAGTATCTGTGAAGAAATTGCTTTGGTATATATCTGAGGTTTCTCTCCTCTGGATTCCTCCAGTATTTTGATGCTTTCCCATCTTATGTTTAAGTCTTGTATCTATTTTGAGTTAAGTTTTGTGTATGGTGTAAGTTGGTGGTCTAGTTTCATTTTTTTTTGGTGTGTATCTGTCCAATTCTCCCAACACCATTTATTGAAGAGACTGTATTGAATCCTTTGTACATTCATGCCCCCTTTACAAAAATATTAATTGAGCATAGTGGTTTGGGTCAATATCTGGATTCTCTATTCTATTCCTTGGGTTTATATGGCTGTTCTTGTGCTGGTACCAGACTGTTTTGAGAACGGTGACTTTGCAATACAGCTTGAAATCTGGTACTGAGATCCAACCTACTTTGTTCTTCTTTCTCAGGATTGCTGTGGCTATTCTGGGCCTTTTTAAATTCCAGATGAAATTTTGTATAATTCTTTCTAGGTATGTGAAATATGTCGTGGATATTTTAATGGGTAGTGCATTAAATCTATAGATTGCTTTGGGTAGTATAGAAATTTAAATGATGTTGATTCTACCAATCCCTCAACATGGTTATGTTCTTCCATCTGTTTATGTATTGCTTTATCTCTGTTTTCAGTGTCCTGTAGTTTTCCTCTTCTAGGTCATTACCTCTTAGTTAAGTTTATTCCTAGGTATTTTAATTTTTTAATTAAATCTTTATTATTCAGATTATTACATTTGTTTCTCTTTTTTTCCCCTCCATAGGTTGCCTCCACCCGGCTCCTACCCCTCCCTCTACCCTTACCTCTCTCCCGTTGACCTCATCCATAGGTGTATGATTTTTGTCCAGTCTCTCCCTGTACACCCATCACCCCTTTCCCCCTGAGAATTATCAGTCCACTTCCTTTCTGTGCTCCTGATTCTATTATATTCACTAGTTTATTATGTTCATCTAATTTTTAATTCACTTAAATTTTAGATTCACTTGTTGATAAATATGTATTTGTTGTTCATAATTTTTTATCTTTTACCTTTTTCTTCTTCCTCTTCTAAAAGAGTACCTTTCAGCATTTTATATAATACTGGTTTGGTGTTGATGGAGTTCTTTAGCTTTTTCTTATCTGTGAAGCTCTTTATCAATTCTGAATGATAGCTTTGCTGGATAGAGTATTCTTGATTGTAGGTTCTTGCTGTTCATCATGTTGAATATTTCTTGCCACTCCCGTCTGGCCTGCATCATTTCTGTTGAGAAATCAGCTGACAGTCGTATGGGTGCTCCCTTGTAGGTAATGAACTGTTTTTCTCTTGCTGCTTTTAATATTATCTCTTTTTCTTTTGCTTTTGGTATTTTAATCATGATGTGTCTTGCTGTATTCCTCTTTGGATTCCTTTTATATGGGGTTCTGTGTGCTTCCTGGACTTGTAGGTCTATTTCTTTTACCAGATGTGGGAAGTTTTCAGTCATTATTTCTTTAAATAGGTTTTCAGTATCTTGCTCTCTCTCTTCCTCTGGCACACCCACAATTCTGATGTTGGTACGTTTGAAGCTGTCTCAGAGGCTCCTTACATTATTTTCACATTTTTGGATTCTTTTCTCTTCTTGCTTTTCCAGTTGATTGTTTTATGATTATTTATATTTCAAATTTTTGACTTGATTCTTGCCTTCCTCTAGTCTGCTGTTAGGTCTCTGTATAATATTTGTTATTTTAGTCAGTGTATGTTTACTTTCTAGTTGGTCCTTTTCCATCTCTAGTTGGACCTTTTCCATCTCTAGTTGGTCCTTTTCCATCTCTAGTTGGTCCTTTCATCTCCTCTTGGGTCTCACTAACTTTATCCAACTTTTCTAGGATATTCTTGAAAAACATTATAATCATGGTTTTGAACTTTATATCCAGTTTATATCCAGTTGTTTGTTTTCCTCCATTTCTTTTGTTTGTGATCTCTTCCCTTGTCTTGGCATTTTCACTATGCTGGGAAAACTTCTGTGTTGGATTCAGCCTTAAGATATCAGACTTAAAAAACTGCAAAAGCCTCTGTTGAGTTTAGGATGGGTGGAGTCTCATGGCTTAAGGGACCACCTTGCCTTCCAGTAGGCCCTACCCTCCATGGCCCCCGAGTCTCATATAACTGGTTAATCGCTGGAATGGTCCCTGTGCGTGTGCACTCTCTCCCAGTGCTTCTAGACTGCTGCCCCTCCACCTCCCCCGAGCTCCGGGACCACACAAGTCTGGGTACCCAGGGTTTTTCCTGAAACCGAGGTTTAGTGAAGTTAGAAGTGGCACAGTTGGGAGGGTTTGTCTCCCGCCCACTGCTGAAGGCCAGTGGCACAATCAGCAGTCAGCCTTTTGCGTGCAGTGCTGTGTGCGCCACCAGACTTCTGATCTTTTGAGACTCCCCTAAATTTTCATGCACTTCTCCCCTTTCACAGTCCAAACTCCCCCTGTATGAGTTTCAGCTGCATCTGGGGTTTGGTGTGGCAGGATAAGGAGTTCAATACCTTTGAGAGTCTTCGTTTCCCTCCTACCAGGGTTCTCCAGCACCCACTCTCTTCATGCACGTGTCTCCGTACCTCAGCTTTTTACAGCTCCTCTGGGTCTCTGTGAGCCCCTCTCTTTCCTTCTAGTTGTAGAATTTCCACTCCGCCATCTTTCCTGTGGTTCTGGATGATGTGCGATCTGTCTTTTAGTTGTAGTTTTGAAATTGTTGTGCGAGGCAGCAGTGTAGGTGTTTACCTATGCCGCCATCTTGGATTCTCCAGTATTTTAATTTTTTGATGCAATGGTAAATGGGATTGTCCTTTTAGTCTCTTTTCCCTGTAAGTTCACTATTTTTGTATATAAATGCCATAGATTTCTTGGTGTTAATCTTGTATCCTACTACATTGCCTAATTCATTTATTAAGTCTATTAGTTTTCTGATGGAGTTTTTTGGGTATTTTATGTACATTATCAGGTCATCTGCAAATAAGGACAGCTTTACTTCTTCTTTTCCAATTGGGATGCCTTTTACTTCTTCTTGTCTAATTGCAATGGCTAATACTTCCAGTGCTATATTGAACAGGAGTGGTAAGAGTGGGCATCCCTGTCTTGTTTCTGTTCTTAGAGGAAATGGTTTTGGTTTTTGCTCATTGAGTATGATGTTAGCTATGGCTTTATC
>PVJN01029003.1:0-26769 GCA_004026805.1 Lasiurus borealis | reverse complement strand
CAGAGACCCATGATGAGACAATGACAAGTGTCCATCTGTGGGTAGGCTGAAGAATTGGGGCCAGTAATGCAACCTGGTACATGTTCCTCTTTTCATGTCTTTAATATGCTCATTTTTGAATGAGCAGAGATGGTAATGTTGTTGACTAATGTTAAAGAGCTGGGTCCAGGCTTACAGGAACTAACTTGTCTATAGGAATGGCTTCTAAGGCTTTCAAAATGATAGAGTTTAAAGGGACATGATGGATATGGGCTTGCTCTGGATCAATGCTATTATTCCACGAGGTCAAATATGGTATGATAGCTGCCATCTCTAGGCCATAAAATGGCCCAATAGTGGAGAGAGCCAGCCAGGTTGTTCAGGGAAGAGCTACATTCCCTGGAATGAGAAAGTTGCTGTGCACATCAGGAAAGCCACACAGATATACAGTCAAATAAGTGGTCAACAGAAGAGGCCAGAGGCAAGGTATTAGCATGACAACAAGCACTGGCCCAAGACTAATAGAAAAGACTAATCTCCAGAAGTTCTGCTTTGGTCAGGCTTGACTAGGGCCAGAGATGAAAGCTTATTGAAGGTACTCCGGGCCTGGCAAGAAAAAAAAAATCGTGAACTAATCCTGCTAGTTCACAGCGCCTTTTCTGTCTTGTAAACCCATTGCCTCCCACCTCTAACCCACCAGACCACTTGTCTAAAAGACTCACTGGGCAATTCATCATATTTCACTTTATCTGTTTCCTTAGTTTGTCATGTATGAATTATGTGAAAACCCATATAACTATTTTTTAAAATATATTTTTATTAATTTCAGAGAAGAAAGGAGAGGGAGAGAGAGATAGAAACATCAGTGATGAAAGAGAATCATTGATTGGCTGCTTCCTGCATATCCCACACAGGGAATCGAGCCAGAACCCAGGCATGTGTCCTGACTGAGAATCAAACCATGACCTCCCGGTCTATATAGGTCGACACTCAACCACTGAGCCACACAAACTGGGCAATCATCTAGCTATTTTTAAAAACAAAATTCAGAGGAGGCCCATGCCCATATCGTTGATTCTGGTTGTTTAAGGAGTAGAAATCAGGGTAACAAGGTCAGAAGACCCAGTAAATGTAAGCTGATGGCAGGAGGGAGAGGCAATAGAAGTGAATCATGAGGAGGGGTTTCCTCCAAGAGCCTAGAAGAAGCTCCTAATGCAAGCTAGCCGCTAATGGTAGGAAAGGAGGTTGTGGTCTGACTGTAAGTATTAGGAAAAGTGGGGGAGGAGCTTGCTCTAAGCACTTAGAGGAAGAAATGGACCTAGGCCAAGCAGCAGTGGGAACTCTTTAAACTTCCTCATCTCTGAATTCAGGGTAAGCTCCTGTTTACCTTTCCAGCCTCATTCCTCACAACTTCCCCATCTGTACTCTACCCATTGCCAATGAGTGTACTTTCCATTCCCCAAAGTCATCCTATTCTTTCCCTATTCTGTATCTTTGACTGTGCTGTTCCCCCCACCTAAGATGCTGTCTTTTCAATTTTTGCGTATCAAATTAGCCTTATCCTCAACCTGATCTCCAATTCCACTTTTTTTCCATGAAGTGGATTACTTAACAAATATGACTTGTTCCTACTTTAACTCCCACAGACCATCTCATAGTGTGCTTTGTATTATAATTTTACCTGTATTTGTTTTATCCACCCTTTCCTTCCTCTTCCCTCTGTGTTAGTTATCTATTGGACATCCTACATTTTATCTGGGCCTATAAAAATGGATGTCCTCAGCTCTAACTGGTTTGGCTCAGTGGATGGGGCGTTGGCCTGTGGACTGAAAGGTCCCGGGTTCGATTCCGGTCAGGGGCATGTGCCTTGGTTGTGGGCTCATCCCCAGTGGGAGGTGTGCAGGAGGTAGCTGATCAATGTTTTTCTCTCATCGATGTTTCTAGCTCTCTATCCCTCTCCCTTCCTCTCTGTGAAAAACCAATAAAAATGTATTTAAAATGTATGTCGTCAGAGTCTCTTCTCTCAAAAGCTCTAGTTCAGTGGTCGGCAAACTCATTAGTCAACAGATCCAAATAGCAACAGTACAACGATTGAAATTTCTTTTTAGAACCAGATTTTTTAAACTTAAACTTCTTCTAATGCCAATTTTTCAAAATAGATTTGCCCAGGCTGTGCTATTTTGTGGAAGAGCCACACTCAAGGGGCCAAAGAGCTGCATGTGACTTAAGAGCCGCAGTTTGCTGACTATGGCTCTAGTTAGTCTAAAGGGAGATAGAGATTGTAGCATGTGACAAAGATGAAACAGAAGTAAACATAAGTGCTTTTAGAGCCTCTAAGAATGGAAATCTTTAAAAAAAATGATGTTAGAGAGAGAGAAGCATTGAAATGTTGTTCCACTTATTCATGTGTTCATTGATTTATTCTTGTGTGTGCCCTGATCAGGGATCAAACCTACAACCTTGGCATATTAGGTCAGCACACTAACAAACTGAGCTACCAGGCCAGGGCCAAGAAGGGGTATCTTAACCAGCCTCTTAGAGTCAGGATCCTGAGAGTGATGGGAAGAAGTCATTCTAGCAGAGTAAGCAACAAAAGTAAAGACCCTGGGATTATTCACAAATTGCTGTTAGGAGCAACACATTAAATATAATATTAATTATATTTATATCGTGATAAACTAAAAACCTAAATGTATATATTACATGAATACTTTCCTATTTACTAAATATTCTGGCAACCTTCAACAAGCTATCATTAATCCCAATTTATAAATGAGTGAAACAGGCTCAGGGTTTAATGATTAATCTGGAGTCAAATTCAAAGTAGAAGAGTAAGGGTGACAACATGGGTTTTCTGATGCCAAAGCCATGCTCTTTCCTCTATATTCTGCTTCTCAGATCTGGCTCCTGGTAGGAGAGAACTGGGAAAAAGGTCAAGGAGAGGTTATAAGAGAAAAG
This sequence comes from Lasiurus borealis, assembly GCA_004026805.1. Lineage (NCBI taxonomy): Eukaryota > Metazoa > Chordata > Mammalia > Chiroptera > Vespertilionidae > Lasiurus > Lasiurus borealis. The sequence continues at coordinate 23,832 of PVJN01029003.1, read as the reverse complement.
ATAGGAGCTAAAGGATAAATGACATAACCCTCACAGTTTTTGCCGGAGACTAATTTCTGCTTAGTAAAGCATACAAAATCCAATGTCCAGCAGGTAGATCAGAGTGCCTTAATTCCTTCCCATGGACTCCCTTCTACTTGCAATGGTTGACATTGCCATTCCCATAGGTAATAAAGAGAGGGAGGTGCTAGATGAACTCTACCCCACTTAAAGAACTGATGTGGATACAGTGATGGTAACCCAAAAGAATTTCATAACATTCAAGTGTAAATGATTGGCTTGAAGTTGCACAAATCACCAGAGTGCAATTCTAACTCCACTACCAGTGGCATCCCAATGGTGCACCATTAAAAAAAAAAAAAAAAGAATAGCCGAAACCGGTTTGGGTCAGTGGATAGAGCGGCGACCTGCGGACTGAAAGGTCCCAGGTTCGATTCTGGTCAGGGGCATGTACCTTGGTTGTGGGCACATCTCCAGTGTGGGGCATCCAGGAGTCGGCTGATCGATGTCTCTCTCTCATCGATGTTTCTAACTCTCTATCCCTCTCCCTTCCTCTCTGTAAAAAATCAATAAACATATATTTAAAAAAAAGAATAGCACTATATTTTAATTTAAAACAAAATGTAATTTCATTTCTACTTCAAACATATACATGTGTTACATATGACATTTAGGAGAGGTAAGAAGAATTTTGTAAAATCTAAGCTTACTGGAAGTCTAAAAATTCTGGTCTCTACAGAGACCAGCACTGCCACCTTCAGTAAAAGGTGGAAATTGCATGATCAATTAGGACTCAGATCCTTAAATCTAAATTGCTCCCCTAAATTAGCAGCCTTGAATGATGGAATATTTATGTTGGAAGGAACCTTGGCAATCACTCCTCATTTTCTACATTAAATATTAAGAGAATTTGGTGACTTTTCCAGGTAACATTTCTTTGGGATTTTCATATACATGATAACATTTACCTTTGAAATCTTTTGAAGTAGATATGACAGGTGGTAATCCAACTTTTAAAATAAGTCTTTATTGTTCAGATTATTACAATTTTCCTCCTCCCCCCCCACAGCTCCCCTACACCCGGTTCCCACCCCACCCTCTGCCCTTAACACCCCGCACTGTCCTCATCCATAGGTGAATGCTTTTTGTCAAGTCTCTTCCCCAACCCCGCACACCCCTTCCCCCCTAAAAATTGTCAGTCCACTCCCTTTCTATGCCCCTGATTCTATCATATTCACCAGTTATTCTGTTCATCTGATTTTTTATTCATTTGATTTTTAGAGTCACTTGTTGATAGATATGTATTTGTTGTTCATAATTTTTATCTTTACCTTTTTCTTCTTCTTTTCTTCTTTTTTTAAAACATATTTTGTTGATTTTTTGCAGAGAGGAAGGGAGAGGGTTAGAGTTAGAAACATCGATGAAAGAGAGAGAAAACGATCAGTCGCCTCCTGCACGCCCCCCACAGGGAATGTGCTCACAACCAGATACATGCCCTTGCCCAGAATCGAACCTGGACCCTTCAGTCCGCAGGCCGACACTCTCTCCACTGAGCCAAACCGGTTTCAACATCCTTCCTCTTCTTAAAGAATACATTTCAGCATTTCATATAATACTGGTTTGGAGGTGATGAACTCCTTTAGCTTTTTCTTATCTGTGAAACTCTTTATCTGCCCATCAATTCTGAATGATAGCTTTGCTGGATAGAGTAATCTTGGTTATAGGTTCTTGCTATTCATCACGTTTTATATTTCTTGCCACTCCCGTCTGGCCTGCATAGTTTCTGTTGAGAAATCAACTGACTATTGAATGGATGCTCCCCTGTAGGTAATTATCTGTTTTTCTCTTGCTGCTTTTAAGATTCTCTCTTTGTCTTTTGCTCTTGGTATTTTAATTATGATGTGTCTTGGCATGGTCCTCTTTGGATTCCTTTTGTTTGGGGTTCTGTGAACTTCCTGGACTCATAAGTCTATTTCTTTCACCAGGTGGGGGAAGTTTTCAGTCATTATTTCTTCAAAAAGGTTTTCAGTATCTTGCTCTTTCTCTTCTCCTGGCACCCCCATAATTCTAAAGTTGGTATGCTTGACGTTGTCCCAGAGGCTCCTTACATTATTTTCACATTTTTTTTTTAATTCTTTTTCTTTTCCTGTGGAATGTTTTTTGCTGCTTTGTGTTTCAAACCTTTGACTTGATTCTTGCCTTTCTCTAGTCTGCTATTAGGACTCTGTATAATATATATATTTTTTATTTCAGTCAGTGTATGTTTAATTTCTAGTTGGTTCTTTTTCACCTCCTCTTGGGTCTCACTAAATTTATCCATTTTTTTTTCTAGGAAATTCTTAAAAAACTTTATAGCCGTGGTTTTGAACTGTATATCCAGTCATTTGTTTTCCTCCATTCCTTTCGTTTGTGATCTGCACTTTAGTCTCAGCATATTTTGCTGCTTTCCTGAGTTGGTAGAGTAGCTTTGTGTGCTAGGTGTCCTATGTGGCCCAGTAGCTCTGCTCCCCAGTTGCCTGAGGTGGACACTCTTGGTGCACCCCTTTGTGGACAGTGTGTACAGTCATGTTGTAGTTGGTATCACTGGGGGGGGGGTTTTGACCTCCAAGCCAATTGGTTGTGAGGATCAGCTGTGTCTTGCATGCAGGTTTGCCTCCAGACCTCTGCACGCGCACGAGCTTCCAGAACTCTGCCTTTCGGTTCCCTTGAGTTTCTGTGCGCTCTAGGGACCCGTATGAGTCTGGGTCCCCAGGGTCTCACTCAAAACTGAGGTTCAGTGCAGTTGGACCTGGATTTCAGTGCTGTTGTAAGGTTCTGTTTTCCTCCCGCTAGAGGAAGCCAGTCACAATCAGCAGTCAGTGCTCTGTGTGTGCACTTTTGCGCACACTTTCACATGCACTTTCCTGAGCCCCCAGACTTCTGTCTTTCCCAACTCCTTTAAGTTTCCGTGCACTCCTTCCTTTTCACAACAGTCTAGACTCCCCCTATGAGTTTCGCCTGGAGCTGGGGTTCAGTGCAGTTGTGATTTTCCGTCTCCCTCCCACTAGAGGAAGCCAGCCAGACCCTCCTCCGCCCGTCCTCTCCATGAGCATGTCTCCGTACCTCAGCTTTTTACAGCTCCTCTGAGTCTTTGTGAGTGCCTCTTTTCATTTCTAGTTGTAGAATTTCCACTCAGCCAGCTTTCCTGTGGTTCTGAATGGTGTCTGTTCTGTCTTTTAGTTGTAGTTTTGAAATTGTTGTGCGAGGCAGCAGTTTAGGTGTTCACCTGTACCACCATCTTGGTTTCTCTTAGGAAAAGGAATTTCTAACAAGCGTGGTAAAAAATATTTTAGATGAGATTTAAGCAAGTCACACTTTGACTAAAATATTTTGGAGATTTGAAAGTCTGTACCCTGGTACCTGGTAAGCTTGGCTTTAGCTAAATGACTTGATAGGTTTTAAAGTTGTGAAATTCCACCCCCCTCCCCCTTTTTTAAGATGAAAAGACTAGCTGTGAAAGGGCAAATGTAGGCAACACAATACAATCCTTTTTAGGTCAACATCTTCACTTTATAATACACTCACATTTACACACAAATTTAATGTTTACAAGTACAAAAGGCAAAGAACCTCAAAGAACAGAAGAACTGCATATTAACTCATTCAATAGAGTTAATACTGTTGTCTCCACTCCTCATTTCCTAAATCAAGGAAATTATAAATTCCTTTCCACACATGGACTTCACTTTTAGAAGTTGGGGTCTGTGTGTGGTTCTGCACATGTTTGGGTTTCTACAGAGCTGAACTGAGATTCCATCGTGTTCCAGGCTAAATTGGCAAGAAGAAAGTCATCCATTGCTGTTTGAGTTTCATTGCTGGTGAAGAACAAACTCCCCAGGGTTTCAAAGCCAGAATGCATGGTCTGTGTTTCTGTGCTATTTAACTGAACCTTGCTTTTTAGAACAGGCATGTTTTTAGCAGCAGAGATCCCTTCAGTTTAGGTCTCCGTGTCAGATGAATCAGTACTCATGAAAAAGCTGGAGTGTTTCGGAATACTTCCCAGAGGCAGATGAGGGCTACTGTCTAAAAAGAAGTTTAAATCTCTGTGTCTGCATTTCAAACATTTCAAGACCTAAGAAATCAGAATTTCTCCTATAACTGTAGGGCTGGGCAGAGGTGTCTGCAAGTAAGAAGTCAGTTTGTGTCTCTATGTCCAGTGATTCTAAGACTGGCTCAGTGGTCATGTCGCTAAGTCCACTCTCTTCAGTTTGAGTTTGAATATTTGAGGCCAAAAAGAACTCTTTGATATCAAAATCAATTGCAGGATTCTGGGTTGAACCAGCTGAGATCTGGTTATCAGGTCCAGTGTTTGTGTCAGACAGAAGCCTATGATTGTCCAGTGTCTGACCAGGAAGATTACTAGACAAGATGTTTTCTAAATCACTTAATAAATCTATATTTTGGGTCTGATTATCTGTCATGTTCTATGGAGGAAGCATACTGTTCTGTGCACTAAAGTTTATAACAGGTGCAGATTTCTCAGTATCTTGACTAAAAGTCTTAGAGTGGTTCTGAGGTAACAAACCATGAGTGACAGTCTCTCCTACTAAGCTGCTGCTTATAATATTGTGTGTAGCAATACTGTATAATGAATGGACACTCTCAAAAATGTCTGCACATTACAGCTTGGTCCATTTGTACTCGGTTATTCCACTGGTTTGAGTTTCTCTGGAGATTTCACCTGCCTGGAAAGAGGCATCTAAAAACACATCAGTCAGAGCAGCTATAGATGAAGTTACCTTAGAACTGGTAAAAATGTCTGAGTATGAACACTAATGGGAAGGGAAACTTGAGAACCAAAAGTCAAATCAGTTTGAGAACAAGATGATATAGAGGAATCAGGGCTGACCCACTGTGCAGAAGGTATAAAGTGTTGTGTGGCATAAGACAGATCTGTCTGTACATTGATTGAAGAAATGCTGTTCTTTTGACATGCATTCCCTAGTTCTTGTGAAGGACTAGATGAATTTTTACTCAAGTTCACTTGAACACCTGTACTAATTGGCTCAACAGCAACAGGATTTATAATTTTTGAAAGAGGAAGGCTCTCGTTAAGAGAGCAGGCTTCTGAATCAAGGCCAAGAATCAGAGTTCCTACCCATAAGGGGAGTAAGTGCACAGCACCGGAGGCAGAACCCTGATGACCAACAGCTAACACTACAGGCTGGGCCGAGGAGTCAGCAGTAGGCACAAAGACAGGCATAGGAGAAAACTACATATCAGGTAGTTTGACCAAAGCCACTTTGGGCTTTGGTAAAAGCAATTTCTGAGGCTATTTTGGAGCTGTTGTAAGAGTCTGCTTTCTGGCATTAGAGCCACAAGAGTCTTCAAAAGAAGCAACTAGCTTTATTTCTGAAGTTTCTAATTCTTGAGTGTCCGGTCTCGGGGTTGGTTGGTTGCTCAAGGATTCAATGGTCTCATTGGACAACTTCTGGTTGTGCAGGCAGTTTTCCATTTTTCTTTTCTTACCAGGTGGGTGCCTGTGCTCCGCGGGGATCTCATGGCCAGTTCGCTAGATGTGGGACTGAAATGCAGTTCTACTTGCAGAGGGACAGCCACATGTGCGCTAGAAGGTCTTGCCACAGTCCTCTGCATGTCTTTTCAAGTCCCATTCAGTGCCATATGACTTGTTACATTTACTACATTTATGCTTCTTTTTAGCATGCATTTTCATAAAGTGCTGTTTTATGAGAAAAAATTGAGAAAATGGCCTGTCAGGGCCCCTAGGACATCCTTCAATTGGACAACAATAGAATTTTGGTACAGCTTTCAAATATTTTCTTATTGTTGGATTTACTATGCCATCTTGCAGGCGGTGGCTCTTGACCACGTGTATGTTGAGTTGCAGGGCTGTTGGGCATGATCTTGCTGCAGCAGCGCACAATGTACAGGATGTGGGTCTGCATGTCCCGGGACAGCTCACTCACCAGTAGCTGGATGAACTCCCTGGCCAGCAGCACCAGTCCCGCAAGCTGCTGTTTCAGCACTGTGGGCTGCCCTCAGCCATCAGGGTGGTCTCCACAAGTCCGAGGAGGCGATGCCCCCCACCTTGTGGCTGCCAGGATGGCCAGGGTGCCTGAGGCCAGAGGCATGGGTTCCACTGCCACAGCCTCAGAAGCCACCATGGCTCCCACAGAGCAGTCGGGCCCAGCTCGCAGGCTCCACCTCTTAACACTGCCTGAGGTGGTCACTCTTGGCGCACTCCTTTGTGGCCTGTGTGCACAATCTTGTTGTAATTAAGCCTTGATTGTTGTTGGTATCACTAGGAGGAATTGACCTGCAGGCCAATTGGCTGTGAGGATCAGCTGTGTCTATTACAATGGGAGAACTTCTGTGCTGTAGACACCCTTATGAGACAAGAATTGCCTCAATGGGCCTTTGGTGCTCACTGAGTCTGCCCCCTGAGTATGTCCCTTATGGATCTGAGGAGTTGTGATCTGGATGGTCCCACTCTGACCTCTGGGTACACTGGCTCTTGGATCTCCAAGAACGTGAAAATTTAGCCTCTGCCTGAGGCCACGCAGCAGGAGCTATGCAGAGATCTGCAGATCCCTCTTCTTTGTTTGGGTTTTGGAGGTGCCCAGATGAAGCCCAGCTGTGAAGCAATGCTAGCTGCTGCAGGGCCTTGGGCCTTCTTTTGGATGTTCTTGGTCTTACTGACTCAGCTGCAGTGTATTAGGTAAGTTTAGAATTCAAAGGACTAGGCCATTCATATGCAAAAGCCTCTGTGCTCACCTTGGATGGGGCGGAGTCAGGGTGGAGCAGTTTTGAAATTGTTGTTCGAGGCAGCAATTTAGGTGTTCAGCCCATCAGCCCTGCCCTAAGAGCTTCCTGTGTTTCAGTGTCCCTTGGTAATTGCTATAAGCACCTCTGAGAGAAAGCTGCCAGACAGTCCAGTTTCTCCCCATATGAGTCTGGGTCCCCAGAGTCTTGCCCAGAACTGGAGTTCAGAGCAGTCAGGAGCTTTTGTCTCCCTCTCAATTGAGAAAGCCAGCCACGTACTCAGCTGCCAGCCTTCTCTGCACCCACCTCCAAGCCTCTGCCTTCTGCAGCTCCTGTGAGTATCAGTGTGCTTTTCTCTTCCCTTCTAGTTGTAGAATTTCAACTTAGCCAACCTTCTTGTGGTTTTGGATGATGCCCATTTTGTCCATTTTGTCTTTTAGTTGTAGTTTTGAAATTGTTGTGTGAGGCAGCAGTTTAGGTGTTTACCTATGCCGCCATCTTGGTTTCTCTGATCTGGTATTCCAATTTTACAGATAAAAAACCAAAACTCATTCCTGGAGGAGAAACCAAGATGGCAGCATAGGTGAACATCTAAATTGCTGCCTCGAACAACAATTTCAAAACTGCAACTAAAAGACAGAATGGACACCATCCAGAACCACAGGAAAGCTGGCTGAGTGGAAATTCTACAACTAGAAGGAAAGAGAGGGGCTCACAAAGACTCAGAGAAGCTGTAAAAAGCTTAGGTATGGAAACATGCTTGTGTAGAGGACGTACGTGGAGGATCTGGCTGGAATCCTCAAGCAGGAGGGAGACAGAAAATCCCTACTGCACTGAACCCCAGTTTTGGGTGAGACTCTGGGGACCCAGACTCATACGGTTCCCCAGAGTGCACAGAAACTCAGGGTAGCCAGAAAGGCTGAGGTCTGCAGGTGCCTGTGTGTGTGCACACAGAGGGCTGCAGTGATTCCCAAAGGGCACTGAGACCCAGAGGATGCTGTGTAGGGCAGGGCTGATGGGAAGCCAAGGCTGTCTGCTCAGCCCTGAGGCTTTGCCACAACCAAGACCAGCACAGAGGCTGTTGCAAACTTGCAAGTCTTAAGGCTGAGTCCAGCACAGTTCTCCCGGCATAGACACAGCGGATCCTCACAACCAATTGGCTTGGAGGTCAATTCCTCCCCCACCTCCCCCAGTGATACCAACAACAATCAAGACTTAACTACAAGACTGTACACATAGTCCACAAAGGGGTGCACCAAGAGAGTCCACTTCAGGTAACTGGGAGGCAGAGCTACTGGGCCACATAGGACACCTAGCAGACAGAGCTACTCTACCAACTCAAGAAAACAGCAAAAATGCAGAGACAAAGGAACATATCACAAAAGAAAGAAATGGAAAAAAACAAACGACTGGATTTAGAGTTCAAAACCACGGTTATAAGGTTTTCAAAAATTTCCTAGAAAAGACGGATAAATTTAGCGAGACCCAAGAGGAAATGAAAAAGGGCCAACTAGAAATTAAACATACACTGACTGAAATAAAAAATATTATATAGAGACCTAACAGTAGACTAGAGGATCGCAAGAATCAAATCAAAGATTTGAAATACAAAGAAGCAGAAAACACTCCACTGGAAAAGAAAAAAGAATCCAAAAATGTGAAGATAGTGTAAGGAGCCTCTGGGACAACTACAAGTGTACCACCATCAGAATTATGGGGGTGCCAGAAGAAGAGAGAGCAAGATACTGAAAATCTATTTGAAGAAATAATGACTGAAAACTTCCCCCACCTGGTGAAAGAAATAGACTTACAAGTCCAGGAAGTGCACAGAACCCCAAACAAAAGGAATCCAAAGAGAACCACATCAAGACATATCATAATTAAAATTCCAAGAGGAAAAGACAAAGAGAGAATATTAAAAGAAGCAAGAGAAAAACAGTTAAATACCTACAAGGGAGCACCCATACAATTTTCAGCTGATTTCTCAGCAGAAACCATGCAGGCCAGATGGAAGTGGCCAGAAATATTCAAAGTGATGAATAGCAAGAACCTACAACCAAGATTACTCTATCCAGTAAAGCTATCATTCAGAATCAAAGGTCAGATAGAGATCTTCACAGATAAGAAAAAAATAAAGGAGTTCATCACCACCAAACCAGTCTTTTTTAAAAAATATATTTTATTGATTTTTTACAGAGAAGAAGGGAGAGGGATAGAGAGTTAGAAACATCGATGAGAGAGAGACATCGATCAGCTGCCTCCTGCACACCTCCTACTGGGGATATGCCCGCAACCGAGGTACATGCCCTTGACCGGAATGGAACCCGGGACCTTTCAGTCCGCAGGCCGATGCTCTATCCACTGAGCCAAACCGGTTTCGGCACCAAACCAGTCTTATATGAAATGCTGAAAAGTACTCTTTAAGAAGAGGAGGAAAAACAAAACGGTGAAGATAAAAATTATGGCCCTAATCAGTTTGGCTCAGTGGATAGAGCGTCAGCCTGGGGACTCAAGGGTCCCAGGTTTGATTCTGGTCAAGGGCATGTAACTTGGTTGCGGGTCCATCCCCAGTAGGGAGTGTGCAGGAGGCAGCTGATCGATGTTTGTAACTCTGTAACCTGCTCCCTTCCTCTCTGTAAAAAAATCAATAAAATATATATTAAAAAAATTATGAAGAACAAATACATATCTATCAACAAGTGAATCTAAAAGTCAAGTGAATTGAAAATCTGATGAACAGAATAAACTGGTGAATATAATAGAATCAGTGGCATAGAAATGGAGTGGACTGATAATTATCAGGGGGAAAGTGGTGAAGGGGGGGTGCAGGGATAGACTACAGAAATCATTCACCTATAGATGAGGACAATGACGGGGGCACGGATGAAAGGGCAGAGGGTGGGGTGGGAGCCAGGTGGAGGGGAGCTATTGGGGGGAAATAAAATGAACAATTGTAATAATCTGAACAATAAGGATTTATTTTAAAAAAAAAAACAACAACAAAAAAAAAAACAACTCAGCCCTGACTGGTTTGGCTCAGTGGATGGAGCATTGGCAGTGTGACTGAAAGGTCCCAGTTTTGATTCCAGTCAAAGGCATGTCTGTACTTTGGTTGCGGGCATATCCCCAGTAGGGGGTGTGCAGGAGGCAGCTGATCAATGCTTCTCTCTCATTGATGTTTCTAACTCTCTATCCATCTCTCTTCCTCTCTGTAAGAAATCAATAAAATACATTTTAAAAAAAAGAAAACAAAGCTCAAAGAGTTTAAGCCTTGGTAATTAGCATAAGGGTAATAATTGACCATGCCAGGATTGTTGTGTTTTCCTGTACCGTGTGACCCTTCATGAATTTTTATTCTGAAGAAAATCATAGTAAGGAACAATAACAAAAAAACACACTTGGCACTTCACTGTTTTCTTATGTAATCCAATAACAAGGTGGAAAGTGTTTTAGATCAGAGCTTGAGACTTATTTTCAGCAGTTACTGGTTGAGTGACCTTGGATTAACTTCTCACATGTGCTCATCTCTGAAGTCATAAGCCTGAAATTTGACCTGTCTCATAAAGTTGGTGTGAGGCTCAAATGAGATAATGGTTAGGAAAGGACTGTGTAAACAACAAAATGTTAAGTGATTATGTGATGAAAACAAATTCTGGACCATCCAAGATTTAGAAATATAGGAGATAATAAAAACACTGTCTAGGCATCTGCAATTTATAAAGGAGGATTCGACAACTTTAACAGCAGAAACAATATTCCTAGACACAAGAAGAAATATTAAGTTTTTGTTCAGGAAGACAATATAAGAAAGAAAGTATTTCACAAGTTAATTTACAGATTCAATACATTACCAATTAAAATCCCAACAGAGTACTTAACAGAACCTAACTGTCTGTGAACATTTTATGGAAAAACATGCAACCAAGCAATATTTTTTAGAAAATATGGTAACAGCATAGGATTAACTCTGCCAAACTTTGAAATAATTGTTGCAATTTTCTGGTACTATCTTAAGTAGAGAAAATACAATGATGAAGTAGAATATATTTAAAAAAGACTAATAACATTCTAAGATATATTATAAATCAAATGACATAAAGTAATAAAAATGAATCACAAATGTGTTAAAGAAAACAGATATGTATATGGAGAAAAAAAATTTACAGCAATATCTTCTATCACATCCTGAATATAATTCCAATTATAGAGTTAAATTTAAAAGCCATCTACAAACAAATCTAGAAGAAAGTGGAATCATCAATCTTAAATAGGTTATGTAAGGGAGATAATTTCTTGATAATTAAAGTAATAAAATATTTGTGGTAAAATGTATATAATAAATGCAATGTTTTCTCACAACAATGAATAATAAAATAAAGTGAGTGAGAAAGGTAATTCATTGAGGAACAGAAATTTTAATCCTAAAAATATGTAAGGAAGAGAGCTATCTATCTATCTATCTATCTATCTATCTATCTATCTATCTAGAAAGCCAGCAGCCAGAATGCGGTAACAACTGGAACAACAGAACAACCAGTTCTATGATGCCCACTGCAGCCTGTCAACCAGCCTGATCAGGGGTAGGGCCTGCCGGCCAACCTCCTGTGTCCCCATCCCATAGACGGCCCCGCCTCTGCTGCCCCCCCCCATCAGGGGCCGCCTCCCTAGGCTCCTCCCCACAGCTAGCCGTGCCCCCAATTGACCTCCCCTACACTGATTGAGGGTTGGCTGTGCCCCACTGCTGGTCCCAACCCCCATTGTACCCCCAATCCAATAGGGGGCAGGGCTGGCTGGCCAACCTCCTGCAGCCTCTCCCCCTGGCTGGACCAGCCCTGATCTGCCCCGATTGGGGCTGGGTAGGCCAGACCCCATCTGTGTATGAATTTTTGCACTGGGCCTCTAGTGTGTATGTATGTATATATATATAAGCCTAAGTGACTGTTATGACCAAACAACTGGAATGACTGGTTGACTAGTTGCTATGATGCGCACTAGGAGGCAGATTCTCAATGCAAGGGCTGCCCCCTGGTGGTCAGTGTGCTCCCACAGCCAACCTCCCATGGCCCCTTCCCCTGGCTGGCCAACCTCCTGCCAGCTGGCCTCCCTGATAGGCCCCAATCACTGGCCAGGCTGAGGGGCTTCACCAATGCATTAATTTATTTACATGGCCTCTACTGGGTTTAGAAAGGCAGTAACTACTTTCTAATAGAAGCATAGTAAAAAATATAAATATACACTTATATAGGAAGAAATATACTGAGTGGCCAGATTATTATGATCTCTGAATGCGTAATAATCTGGCCACTCAGTGTGTGTGTGTGTGAGAGAGAGAGAGTGTGTCTGTGCATTAGGGGCCCAGTGCATGAATTCATGCATGGGTGGGATACAGCCAGCCTGGCCAGGGGGAGGGGACATGGTTGGTTGGCAAGGCTGCCTGCTGGTCAAACTCCTGGTCAAGGGGACAATTTGCATATTAGCCTTTTATTATATAGGATTTCATAATAATCTGGCCACTCAGTGCATAGGGAGTAATCAAATGTTATTAACAAGTTTAGCTTCTATAATTAAAAATTTTGTGAATTAGATCAACTATAAGGTTTCATCTGAACTATATTTAATTGGTCAAAATAAATCAGTTTAAGTAGATCGATGTTGACAGAGTTGTAGGGGAAAAAAGATATATATTGCTGATAGAATGAGAGCACTACTAAGGATATATTTCAAAAGAAAGGGAAAGAATCACTTGTACAAAGACACTTACATTTGAGTATCATATTCCAGAATAAACTGGAATGTATCTGAAATACCCCTGTGAAGAAATTACTAGGCAACTTGTGATGTGTTTGGGCAGTGGATTAATAGTCCCATTATAAATGACAAATGTTGGGGGGAACCAAGATGGCAGCATAGGTGAACACCTAAACTGGTGTCTCACACAACAATTTTAAAACTACAACTAAAAGAAAGAATGGACATCATCCAGAACCACAGGAAAGCTAGCTGAGTGGAAATCCTACAACTAGAAAGAAAGAGAGGGGCTCACAGAGACTCATAGGAGCTGTAAAAGCTGAGCAGGAAGAAGACGGAACCTACTGACTGTGCTGAACTCCACTTCCGACTGCACTGAACCCCAGTTTTGGGCAAGATCCTGGGGACCCAGAATCATACGGGTCCCCAGAGTGCATGGAAACTCAGGGAAGCTGTAAAAGGCAGAAGTCTGGAGGCGCATGTGTGCAAGTGCACAAAGAAAGGGCTGCAGCAATTACCGAGGACCATTGAGACCCAGGGGTCTCATGGGGCAAGGCTGATGGGAAGCCAAGGCTATCTGCTCAGCCCTGAGACTCCAAGCAGAGCACAGAGGCTTATGCAATTGTATAAGTCTTGTCTCATAAGGCTGACTCCAGTACAGAAGTTCTCCTGGCATATACACAGCTGATCCTCACAACCAATTGGCTTGGAGGTCAATTCCCCCCCAGTGATACCAACAACAATCAAGACTTAACTACAACAATACTATACCCACAGTCCACAAAGTGGTGCACCGAGAGAGTCCACCTCAGATAACTGGGAAGGCAGAGCTACTGGGCCATATAGAACACCTAGCACACAAAGCTTTTCTACCAACTCAGGGAGGCAGCGAAAATGCAGAGCCAAAGGAACAGATCACAAAGGAAATAAATGGAGGAAAACAAATGAATGGATATAGAGTTCAAAACCACAGTTATAAGGTTTTTCAAGAATTTCCTAGAAAAGATGGATAAATTTAGCGAGACCCAAGAGGAAATGAAAAAGGACCAAATAGAAATTAAACATACACTGACTGAAATAAAAGTATTATATAGAGATCTAGCATCAGACTATAGGAAGGCAAGAATCAAGTCAAAGATTTGAAATACAAAGAAGCAGAAAACACTCCACTGGAAAAGAAAAAAGAATCCAAAAATGTGAAGATAGTGTAAGGAGCCTCTGGGACAACTACAAGTGTACCAATATCAGAATTGTGGGGGTGCCAGAAGAAGAGAGAGAGCAAGATACTGAAAACCTATTTGAAGAAATAATTACTGAAAACCTCCCCAACCTGGTGAAAGAAATAGACTTATAAGTCCAGAAAGCACACAGAACCCCAAACAAAAGGAATCCAAAGAGGACCACACCAAGACACATCATAATTAAAATACCAAGAGTAAAAGACAAAGAAAGAATATTAAAAGAAGCAAAAGAAAAACAGTTTATTATCTACAAGGGAGCACCCATACAATTGTCAGCTGATGTCTCAACAGAAACTATGCAGGCTGGACGGGAGTGGCAAGAAATATTCAAAGTGATGAATAGCAAGAACCTACAACCAAGATTACTCTAGCCAGCAAAGCTATCATTCAGAATTGAAGGGCAGATAAAGATCTTCACAGATAAGAAAAAGCTAAAGGAGTTCATCAACTCCAAACCAGTATTGTAAGAAATGCTGAAAGGTACTCTACAGGAAGAGGAAGAAGTAAAAGATAAAGATAAAAATCATGAACAGCAAATACATATCTATCAACAAGCGAATCTAAAAAGTGAATTAAAAATCTGATAAACAGAATAAACTCGGGAAAGGGATGAGAGGGTACAGGGAGAGACTGGACAATAATCATGCACCTATGGATGAGAACAATGTGGGGGGAGGTAAGGTAGAGGGAGGGGTGGCAGTGGGTGGTAGGGAGCTATGGGGGAAAAGGAGAAACAAATGTAATAATCTTAACAATAAAGATTTATTAAATTAAAAAATAAACAATAAAAATATTAACTCAACTTGTAGACTTGGAACTGCATGTATTCTTAGAGATTATCTTGCCCAGCCTTTTTATTCTGTTAATTGAGGCCCAGAGAGAGAAAGGATTGCTCAAAGTCATAAGCTTCTCAGTTGCACATTAATTTTTAAGTTATATACAGGTATGACTTATTTTCTTATAAACAGATTTTTCTGTATCTCCAAATGAGCATATGATCCATCAGAGTAACTCCATGTTAAAAGTATTATTACCTCAACCTTGCTCATAATTAAAGAAATGAAAATCAAAATAATAAAGTGCTATGTATCATTTACAAGATTAGTAATAAGATATATATATATATATATAATTATATCTAGTGATGGTGAGAATTTGGGGAAATAGGCATTGACATATTTTGTTGGAGGGAGTGTCAATTAACAAAGTGATTTTGGAAGGGCAATTTGGCAATAGCTACCCATCATTATTTATTTATTTATTTATTTATTTTTAAAAATATATTTTATTGATTTTTTTTTTTACAGAGAGGAAGGGAGAGGAATAGAGCTAGAAACATTTATGAGAGAGACATTGATCAGCTGCCTCTTGCACTCCCTCTACTGGGGATGTGCCCACGACCGGAATTGAACCTGGGACCCTTCAGTCCGCAGACTGAAGCTCTATCCACTGAGCCAAACCAGTTTCAGCATTACCCATCATTTAAATGCACTTTTTGTCCAGCTTGTGTGGCTCAGTAGAGAGCATTGACCTATGAACCAAGAGGTCAGAAGTTCAATTCCAGGTCAGGCCACATGCTAGGGTTATGAAGCCCTTGATCCCAGGGCTTACAGGAGGAAGCTGATAGATGTTTCTCTTTCATCAATGTTTCTTCCTTTCCTTTCAAATATATTTTTATTGATTTCAGAGAGGAAGGGAGAGGAAGAGAGAGATAGAAACATCAATGATGAGAGAAAATCATTGATTGACTACCTCCTGCACACCCTCCACTAGGGATCAAGCCTGCTATCCAGGCACATGTCCTTGGCTGGAATCAAACCTGGGACCTTTCAATTTGCAGGCTGACACTCTATCCACTGAGCCAAACCGGCTAGAGCACTCTCATCGATGTTTCTATATCCCTTCCTCTTTCTCTAAAATAAAGAAACATTTTTTAAAAATCCACTTTTCATCCAGAAATTACACTGCTAGGAATAGAAATATACTTGCATAAGTTTTTCAAAGTCTGTTCAAAAGGGTGCTTATTACAATATTATTGTATAGAGAAAAAGAAATCACAAAGGCATTGATTAATTGGAAACTGGTTAAATAAATTAGAAGTATCCATCAGATGGAAGATGAAATACTATACAACCAGTAAAAATGAGATTGTGTATGTCAAATCAACAAAGGTCTGTAAAATAAATTATTAAGAGAGTAAGAGCAAGTTATCCAGTCATGAATAGTCCCTGGTGTATATCACACACACACACACACACACACACACACACACACAGACACACACACACACACAGACACACACACACACATAATAAATTCTAGAGGAAAACAAAAAAAAACTTTGAAAAGTAGTTGCCTGTGGAGAGAGTGATATGATGGAAGGGAAAGTGGATAACTGTCACTTAATATATTGTGCCAATCTCTACAATATCTATTTTCTACCTATTTACTAGTACATCTACTGGTGATATTTTTAAATAGTCACATCTTTGATGTGAAACTGCTGCCACAGTACTCTGCTTTTAACACTTCCTGAGAAACTTTTATCATCCTAGCGCCTCTGTAGAAATACACTTACCATCACCACTCTTCCTAGACAAAAGGTATGAATTAGCAGCACTGATTTGAGTTGGATATGTGTGACACACATACACAAAATTTACTCTGCAACTTTAGGTAGGAAAAAAAGAGACTACAATTTGATGGAAAGTAGAAATTCCTTACAAAATTCGAGTAAAAGTTAATTTGGGGATACTAAGAAAAATTGCTTCTATAACAAAAATCATACTATATAGGAATACCACTTCTTTTATTTTAAAAAATATTTTTTTTTCATTGATTTCAGAAAGGAAGGGAGAGGGAGAGGGAGCTAGAAATATCAGTGTTGAGAAATGTCGGTGTAAGAATCTTGCACACCCACACTGGGGACCGAGCCTGCAAACCAGGCATGTGACCTGACCGGGAATTGGACCATGATCTCCTGGTTCATAGGTTGACACGCAGCCACTGAGCCACGCCGGCCCGGCTATCACTTTTCTAAGGTTTCAAGTGTATCTTTTCTCAAACAATTATGTAATTTAACCCTGATGCTTAATCTTCCCTTCAGGTGTCATAGTGAAGGGGACCAAAACTGTGCCTTTTGTGATATTGATTTTAAACTGGTTATTAAGAAACAAAAGACTAAGAAAGAGCCTTTGCTTCCCTCTATTTCAAAATCCCAGGTGCCTTCCCCCCCTTCTTCCTTTGTCCATAATGGCATAAACCTCAATTGCCCAATGCCTTTTGGGGTCATACTTTATGGCATCCTTGAATGTGCATTTGTATAATAAACTGGGACATTTTCTCCTGTTAATCTGTCTCTGTTAATTTCATTATTAGCCCAGCTTGAAGAACTCAAAATTTGAAAACCCAGTCAGAAAAAAAAAATCAGGATCTGAAATACAGCCAAAATGAATCAAAATGAGAGTGATTAATGATGGACAAGAGTGACCTACTTAGAGAGGTGGTACAGGTTATGAGGGTTGTGAGGGAATTAAGCCAGAACTTAAATGCACGTCTTCCAACTTTCAGTTCTAGAAGTTTTAGTCTTTTGTTGTTGTTGTTAATCCTCACCAGAGGATATTTTCCCCTTGATTTTGTTTTTCAGAGAGCATGGAAGGTAGAGGGGGAGACACACAGAGAGAAATGTCGATGTAAGAGAAATGTACTGATTGGTTGCCTCCGGCACACCTGCAACCAAGGTATGTGCCCTTAACTGGAATTGAGCCCCAGGACCCTTCAGTACGTGAGTCAACACTCACTGAACCAAACCAGCTAGGGCAAGTTTTACTCTTTAAAGTGGAGACAAGATGCTGATTTGTTGCATTTCGGAGGGATGGGCAAAACTTTAAGGCTGAAGTGGCTGTCTAAATAGGACGATCCGTCATTGTTGGCACCGGACAGAGTTAGACCCTCCTGTTTGGGAGGGCATTTTTGGTATTTGCTCTACCTGGTATTGGGTAAAGGTGTGGGCCCACAGCAGGCTCTCAGCAAATGTTCACTTGCTGCTTGACACGGTCTGTTCTGTGGTGAAACATTCTTTTTAACCTGCCTGAAAGGTACAAAATATTAAAAACCAGCTGACAGCCTCCACAAGGGTTGGTTCACAAGGAAATGTCAGGAGTGTGTGGGATGAGGAGGCATTTGGGTGGGATAAAAAGTGGAAATTATGCATGACTTTGGGCATGTAAATACAGGGGAGGGAGGCCGAGAGATACACAGTTGCTGAGTCATTTTCAAGGCATTATAAAGAGCCTCATTCATCTGCATGTAATGTGGGTGTATGTGCTGAGTTGGGGGCATAAATAGGGAACACGTATGTGTGTGCTCTTCTCTAAGCAAGCCTACAGAGCATTCCTGTCACCCCTGCTCTCTCTCCCATCTCCCCACTCTACTCACCAAGAATAAAGACAGTAACACCAAAGCCCACTCAAAACTACATTTACTAAAAGGCCAAGTACTTCTGTGTAATTAGCACATGTTATTCAAATATGTTGCTGCTGCTGCTGCTATATCCTGAACAGGTATGTAACCTGCTTGTGAAATGCACAGCAAAGGAAGGTAATATCATCATTGGCGATTGTAAGTTGCACACCTACCCTTTTCCCCTTCACTCACAGTGTATATCAACTTGCCCATTAACTTTAGAATCCAGAAAAAAAAGGCCACATCAACTGAAAGACAGAAGAGTTTTTATTCTGTTGAAATCCAAAAAAGGTCAACCCTAGTGACTTTTATAAAGCTCTATTTTCTGCCCGGCCAGCATGACTCAGTGGTTGAACATCGACCTATGAACCAGGAGGTCACAGTTTGATTCCCAGATTCCAAGGTCAGGGCTCCATTCCTAGTGTGGGATGTGCAGGAGGCAGCCAATCAATGATTCTCTCTTATCGATGTTTCTAGCTCTCTCTCCCTCTCCCTTCCTCTCTGAAGTTAACAAAAATATATTTTTAATAAAGCTTTATTTCTGAGTTAATGAAAAAAATCATTAGCATTAAACATTTCATGGCTCCATGCTTTATTTTTTTCTCTTCCAAACAGTTTGTGTTATGGCTTATCTTTCCTGTCCATGTGTCATTGTTGGAAATGACACCTTTTCACTATATTTATCATCACTATAAATCAAAAACAGTTAAATATTCTTCAGCAAGGAAGAACATTGAGAAATCACAGGTCATTACTCTGTTTACAATTCTACTGTAACAGTTAGATGTTTTAAGTAAAAGAGTATTACATTTAGTTGACTCTTAATGAAAGGCAATCAGCAAAGTCACTTCAGAGCTTTTAGAACATTAAATTTCTGTATTGCTTTCTTATTCTATTTTATAGCAGGAATCAAAGCTCAGTCAATGCTCTAACTTGCAGTGACCCCTACTGAATAAAGAACTAGATTTTTGCCCTAGCTCAGTGGTTGGCAAACTGCAGCTGTCGAGCCACATGTGGCTCTTTGGCCCCTTCAATGTGGCTCTTCCACAAAATACCACTGCCTGGGCGAGTCTATTTTGAAGAAGTGGCATTAGAAGAAGTTTAAGTTTAAAAATTTTGGCTCAAAAGAAATTTCAATCATTGTAACTGTTAATATTTGGCTCTGTTGATTAATGAGGTTGCCAACCACTGTCCTAAGCTGCTTTGGCTCAGTGGATAGAGCATCAGCCTTCAGACTGAAGGGTCCTAGGTAGGATTCCAGTCATGGGCACATGCCCGGTTTGTGGGCCCGATCCCCAATGGGGGTTGTGCAGGAAGCAGCGGATCGATGATTCTCTCTCATCATTGATGTTTCTATCTCTCTCCCTCTCTTTCCTCTCTGAAATCAATAAAAAAATATAAAAAAGAACTAGATTTTTTAGTGTGTTTTGTTTTTGTTGGATAATATTTAATGAATTTGTTAGTTGTTCTTTGGAAATTAATAGGTTGTTACAGAAGAACAAGTGAGGGATGAGGAAAACAATTACGCAGATAAGAAAGCCCAAAAACTTAGGTTTAAGACCATAACTTATTAACTGAGTGCCCTTGGGACACAGATTGATCTGCAACACCTCTCTGATCTGACTCATATGAGTCGCACGTGAATTGAGGGAATAACAGCTGTAAAACCCTAACATGGGATAATTAGTGTACTAATTAGATCTTTAAAAATATACACTGAATGGCCAGATTATTATGATCTCTGAATACATAATAATTTGGCCGCTCAGTGTATACCCTATATAATAAAAGGCTAATATGCAAATTATCCCCTTGACCAGGAGTTCAACCAGCAGGCAGGCCAGCCAACTGCCCATGTCCTCTCCCCCAGCCAGGCTGGCTGGACCCCACTCATGCACAAATTCATGCACCAGGCCTCTAATATATATACTGAGTGGCCAGATTATTATACATTCAGAGATCATAATAATCTGGCCACTCAGTGTATATTTTATTGATTTCAGAAAGGATCATTGATTGGCTGCTTCCTGCACACTCCACATTGGGGATCGAGCCTGAAACCTGGGCATGTGCCTTGACTGGGAATAGAGCAAGCTCCTGGTTCATAGGTTGAAGCTCAACCACTGCCAGGCTAGGTCTTGAAAAAGAACTCTGGAATTAGACTACCTGGGTGAAAATTCCAGCTTAGTTGCCTATTGCACTGTGACTTGGAGTAGGTTATTTAACCTCTCTGTACATCACTTCACCATCTATAAAATGTGGGTGAAAATAGCCCCTACCTCGTAGTTATAATTAAATGAGCTAGTCTGAAGAACACATACCATGTAAGAGTTAGTTAAGAGTGGTCTGGATATTGAAATTGGTTAATGATCAATCCATTGATAATTTGCCACATATCATGCTGGAATTTGATCACAAAGAAAAAAAAACACATTTATGGATGATAACCAAGACCATCTATACCCACAGAGCTCGCTGTCTACAATCATTAATGTTCCTTCATTACTCCATATTCCACTGTCTTCATCACTGTAACTTACCATCTCAGCAGATGCTTGCCAAAGAAGATAACAGTTGCAAGTAACTTTATTGTTCATTCTGGGAACTTCCTGAAAGACATTACCTTCCAAGACTCTTTGAATTCTGTCTTAAAGTCCTCCCCTTGATGTATTCATTACTATTCCTAAATGATTATATCACGATCCTTACCTTAGCATAAGTTTACTCATTGAAAAGCCTTCCTTAACCCAGTGCATAGACGCCAACAACTTCTATTGTCCAGAAGCTTCCCCTGGCACCCACCTTGAGTAGTTATTATTATTATTATTATTATTATTATTATTTATTACAACTTAGGTTTAAGGCCATAACTTATTATTGTTTGAATAACAATAACTAAACATATTTATAAGAAAAGCAAAAATAGCTCATCTTTTATTGGTATTATCCAGGTTTCTATTCTAAGAGAAGATACTGGTGAGTGTGTATACACACACCGACCCACACAGAGGAATAGGAAAATGCAGTGAAAGTAAAATAAGAAAAAATTCTTTATATCAGTTGGTATACCTCATGCTGAAATCCTTTAAATTTAACCTAGGGCCTCAAAAAGAAATCTATCAAGTGTGGTATCTTCTTATAGGTGAAAAAGACATTTAATATTCATGAAATTGCTCATCCACAAAATTTCAACTTTTAAGATGAGTATACTGTACTTGTTACTGGTTGTACCACAAATTCAAGAATACTTCAGCTTTTAGAATATATTCCACCTATTGCAATTCTTATTTCTCATTAAATTGCAAGGCAAAAATTCAACTTCCCTAACAAAAGCACTGGTTCCTGAAACATCTGGTATTTATAAACAGGAGCTAGTGGGTGAAGACCATGTCTCCCTAATTTGTCAGAAATCAGTGCTGCGTTGATAGGCCCCAGCCGGTTTGGCTCAGTGGATAGAGTGTTAGGGTCTGTGGACTGAAGGGTTCAGGGTTTGATTCCTGTCAAGGGCATGTACCTTGGTTGTAGGCTTGATCGTTGGCCCTGGTCAGGGCGTGTGCAGGATGTAACCAATTGATGTGTCTCTCTCACATCGATGTTTCTCTCTCCCTCACTTCTACTCTCTCTAAAAATAAATGGAGTCCTAACTGGTTTGGCTCAGTGGGTAGAGCACTGGCCTGCAGACTGAAGGGTGCCAGGTTCGATTCCGGTAAGGCCATGTGACTTGGTTGCGGGCACATCACCAGTTAGGGTATGTGTAGGAGACAGCTGTTTAATGTTTGTCTCTCATTGATGTTTCTAACTCTCTATCCCTCTCTCTCCCTCTCTGTAAAAAAACAATGAAATATACTTAAAAATCAATGGAAAAATATCCTTGGGTAAAGATTAACAACAACAACAAAATACGGCATTGATAGACAAATGTTGGCCTAATTTAGCTATGGAGCCATTCTTCTAATCTAGACTATTTAGTTTCTTTTCCTAAGACTCTTTAATTTTACTTTTATAAAAAATATATTTTTATTGATGTTTTACAGATAGGAAGGGACAGGGTTAGAGAGTTAGAAACATCGATGAGAGAGACATTGATCAGTCGTCTCCTGCACGCCCCCCACTGGGGATGTGCCCGCAACCAGGATACATGCCCTTGACCAGAATCGAACCTGGGACTCCTCAGTCCACTGGCCGACACTTTATCCACTGAGCCAAACTGGTTTCGACTACTTTTCTTTTAAAAAAAATATTTTTATTGACTCCAGAAAGGAAGGGAGAGGGAGAGAGAAATAGAAACATCAATGATGAGAGAGAACCATTGATCAGCTGCCTCCTGCATGCCCTACACTGATGATTGAGCCTGCAACCCAGGCATGTGCCCTAACTGAGAATTGAACTGTGACCTCCTGATTCATAGGTCGACACTCAACTGCTGAGCCACACGGATGGGCTAATTTTACTTTTCAATGGTTTATTTGTTAATTGACATATGGTTCTTTTAGAAACGTGTTGATACACTGCCTCAGAATCTGTTTGAAGGCATAGGCCCAGCAGGATCAAGACATTACTACAATGGCTTCCCCTACATGTATCTTTTCATCTCTGCAGTAACACACTTTTAACAATGTGAACTGAGCACCCTCTTGGGGAGGTGTGTGAATGAACTCTCTGCTTCAGTCATACTTGAGTGTTTTATTAGACACAGATCAAAGTGTAGGCTATGATTACTTCTTTTTTTAAAATATATTTTATTGATTTTTTTTTACAAAGAGGAAGGGAGAGAGATAGAGAGTTAGAAACACCAATGAGAGAGAAACATTGATCAGCTGCCTCCTGCATGCCCCCCACTGGGGATGTGCCTGCAACCAAGGCACAAGTTCCTGACCGGAATCAAACCTGGGATCCTTCACTTTGCAGGCCAATGCTCCATCCACTGAGCCAAACTGGTCAGTGCTAATTACTTCTTTTTTTTTTACAAAATTAATTTTCAATAAAAAAAGAAAGGAGGACACACACACACACACACACACACACACAAAGAGAGAGAAAGAGAGAGAGATTCATTTGTGTTCCACTTATTAATGCATTCATTAGTTGCTTCTTGTATGTGCTCTGACTAAAGATTAAACCCCCAACCTTGGTGTATCAAGATGATGCACTAACCAACTGAGCTACCTGTCCAGAGCCTGATTATGGTTTCTTTTTTTTCATTTAATAAATATTTATTGTTCAGATTATTACAATTGTTCCTCTTTTCCCCCTCATAGCTCCCTTCCACCCAGTTCCCATCCACCCTCGGCCCTTACCTCCCCCCGACACTGTCCTCATCCATAGCTGTATGCTTTTTGTCCAGTCTCTTCCCACATAACCAACCCCATTTCCCCCTGAGAATTGTCAGTCCACTCCCTTTCTATGCCCCTGATTCTATTATATTCACCAGTTTATTCTGTTCATCAGATTTTTTTATTCACTTGATTTTTAGATTCACTTGTTTATAGACATATATTTGTTGTTCATAATTTTTATCTTTACCTTTTTCTCATTTCTCTTCTTAAAGAATACCTTTCAGCATTTAAAACAATACTAGTTGGTGGTGATGAACTCCTTTAGCTTTTTTTTTTTTTTT
>PVJN01029002.1:0-26769 GCA_004026805.1 Lasiurus borealis | reverse complement strand
GAGAGGGAGTGATATTTAAACTTGAGCCTTAGAAGACAAGGAGTTAGGTTAGATCCACCATTTTAGGCAGAACAATGATAGGAGGGAGGCATAAGTATATCCGGTATATTTGGAATGGTGCATCCTTGAAGAGTGATAGGAGAAGATAAGGAACAGGAGTATTTGGGCCAGATTATTATTGTCATGCGAAGGAGTTAGGGTTTCATTCTATTTTTCATGGGGAAGCCAAAGGTTATTTATTTATTTATTTATTTATTTATTTATATTTTAAAATATATTTTTGATTTCAGAGAGGAAGGGAGAGAGAGAGAAACATCAATGATTAGAGAGAATCTGATTGGCTGCCTCTGGTACATCCCCTACTGGAGATTGAGCCCACAACCCTGGCATGTGCCCTTGACCACCCTTGATCAGAACAGAATCCACGACCCTTCATCTGCAGGCTGATGCTCTATCCACTGAGCCAAAGGTTTTCAGTGGGGGCCTGGCATGATCATTGGTATTTTTCAGTGATTACTCCAGCTGCACAAGACAGTCATAGAAAGATGGAGGATGAATCAAGAGGTCTAGGCAGAAAATGAGGATCTAAACTAAGGTCACCATAAGGATGTAGAGAAAGGATGTATCTAAGAGATATTCAGGAAGATAAATGGATACAATTTGTATGTAGAAGATGAGGCACTTGGTTTGTGTGTGTGTGTGTGTACATTTGGGAGAATAACAGTATGCTTTATTAATATAGAGAACTGAGAAGCAGGAATAGATTGGAGTAGGAGGTCATGAGTTCAGTTTTGTCTATGTTGAACCTGAGGTAGAAATACTCAAAAGTGTTGGAACTAAGTCAAGGATTAAGGAAGGATTTAGCCAATAGGCCACTAAACAACAAGTGACAGCTGCTGATGTGTTCTTTCCTCACTTACCCTACCTCCTCCACTAGACTACTGCTCAGGCGGCAGACAGATGGGAGGATATGACTGTAGTACATTGAAAGGACACTGGACTGCTCTCTACATGGTGACTTGGGTGTTTTGTTTTTTTTTTGTATTAGTTCTCATACCCTACACCTCTGAGTAACAATCCTAACACTTGAAATATTTCAAATGCCTCTTAAAAAAAATTTTTTTTTGGGGGGGGGAGCTAAGTAATTTTCTAGCATTTTGGTTCTAAGATAAGATCAGAAGAATAGTAGTTCAGGAGTCACAGGTTCTAAAACCTAGCAGTGTTGCTAGCATGACATGATTCCTGAGCAGATATCTTCCCTTCTAGGGCTGTTTCCCTATCCACTTAAACGAGGAGGTTGACCCAGCTCAATCGTTCTCATTTTGGGATGCCCATTAGAATAATCTGAGTTTTAATTTTTTAATAAATATTTTATTGATTTTTTACAGAGAGGAAAGGAGAGAGACAGAAAGTCAGAAACATCAATGAGAGAGAGACATCGATCAGCAGCCTTCTGCACGCCCCCACAGTGGAGATGTGCCCGCAAGCAAGGTACATGCCCCCAACTGGAATCAAATCTGGGACCTTTCAGTCCGCAAGCCGACTCTCTATCCACTGAGCCAAACTGGTCTCGGCCTGAGTTCTAATTTTTTAAAACAGCTTAATTGAGATATAATTGACATACAATAAGCAATACATATTTAAAGTGTACACTTTTATAAGGTTTTTAAAAAAATAGATCTTTATTGATTTCAGAGAGGAACACAAAGGGAGAGATAGAAACATCAATGATGAGAGAGACTCATTGATCATTTGCCTTCTGCATGCCCCCCACTGGGGACCACGCCCACAATCCAGGCACTTACCCATGACCTGAATTGAACCTGGGACCCTTCAGTCTGCATTACGATGGATTTTAAAAGATAAGATGCCCAGACAAATTCAATGGGATAGGGCTGTGGTTGGCAAATTGTGGCTCTCGAGCCACATGCGGCTCTTTGATCCCTTGTGTATGGCTCTTCCACAAAATACCACAGCCTGGGTGAGTCTATTTTGAAGAAGTGGCACTAGAAGAAGTTTGAGTTTAAAAAATTTATCTCTCAAAATAAATTTCAATCGTTGTACTATTGATATTTGGTTCTGTTGACTAATGAGTTTGCCGACCACGGGGAATGGATTCAGGCATCAGTACATCTTGGTATGTATATTTTAAGTCCCAGATAATTATCCCCTAAACTAGAAGATCACCAGTCAAACTGACTTTTGAGGAGCCCGAGAGAGGAATCAAATTCTTTGTTTTATGACCAGGAGGAATAAACTTCTAGTCCTAGACCAAGAGCAAGTCAAAGTCAGAGGTAGAACCTATAACATTTCATATCTCCTATTAGGTGATCTAAATTGCTGCAGTCATTTAAAAGAGGGAAGGGTCCTTATCAGGATTTGGTATCCTTAGTACTGTCCTTAGCACTGGTTTGATATCCTTCTTGAATCAGGAAGGCAATGAAATCTGAGTGCAAAGCCAAAGCTGAGAAGCTGCATTTGTGGTTTGCCACACTTTAAAATCAAACCTTTTATGTCTGGAAAAAGAAAAAGAAGAGGCAACATAATCATTGAAAATTGCTGCAGGAAAGAAAACCCAGTGTTATGAGTTGAATTGTATCCCCACTCCCAATTTTCACATGTTGAAGTCCAAACCCCCAGTCCCTTAGAATGTATCCCCCCCCCTTTTTTTTTTTTTGTCAATCCTCACCCAAGTATATTTTTCCATTGATTTTTACAGAGAGTGGGAGGGAGGGGAAGAGCAAAATATAGAAACATCTATGTGAGAGAGACACATCGATTGGTTGCTTCCTACAAGCCCCTGGACCAGGCCCAGGGATGGAATCTGCTGCAATCCAGATACATGTCCTTGACTGGGAATGGAACTCAAGACCCTTTGATGTACAGGCCGATGCTCTAACCACTGAAAAATACCAGTCAGGGCAGAATGTGTCTGTGTTTTGGAAACAGGGTCATTGCAGATTAATTAGTTTAGGTCATACTCTACTGGAGTAGTTTGGGCCTCTAATCAGGGTGCATACAGTCAATATTTTTGTCTCACATTGATGTTGCTCTCCCTCTCCCTTCCTCTCTCTTTACAATTGATGGAAAACATGTCCTTGTGAGAATTAAAGGGGGGAAGAATTGAAACAACAGAAACTTTGGATAGTTTAAGCAAAAGGAGTTGATTATGGAAGTACAGGGGTATCTCACAGAGGTCAAAGGCAAGAATGTAGTTGAACTGTCCCTGAGATGTCTCTTTATTCTTTCCCTAAGCATTCCCTTCAACATAGTCTCATTGTAGGCTACCTATACCTCTCCTTATTTCAAGAGATCAACCCAGAATGAGATTGGACTCTGAGCCCAATACCAAATTTCAAAGATAGGAACTCCACTGCTCACTAATGGTCCTATCAGCTGTGGTCATGTCATGAGATGAGGAGTGGGTTCACATAGTACCTATCAAGTTACCAGGGTTCCAGTCTGTGACCTTGGCTGAGGGATGGGATAGGTGGGAGGCAGTCACAAAGAAGAGTGGCAGGATATTGCACAAAGACACTAACAAATGTGCAAAGTGTGGCCATATAAAGAGCAGTAGAAGAAAGACAAAGAGGCTTAAAAGTATGAGGAGAAAGATATAGAGGGGAGAACAGCGTAACCCCATAGAGCAGGGGTGGGGAACCCTTTTTTCTGCCAGGGGCCATTTGGATATTTATAACATCATTCGAGGGCCATGTAAAATTATCAACTAAAATACTAGCCTGCTATATTTGGTCAGACATTTGAATAATTCACCTCCAATGCCTCGGCAGGGCCAGACCAAAAGATTTTGTGCGCCTACTAGTATACTGCCTATGGGCTGGATCTTCCCCACTCCTGCCATAGAGGGATGGAGGCTCATAACAGACAGCACCCTGAGGGAGAGGACCCATGTTTCAATGCCAGACTCCACTCTCAAAGGCAACAGACACCACAAGAGGTGGGAAAGGGAGGGGAGGGGCAAGGGAAGGAGAGAAGGGGTGCTGCCAAATTAAAGGCAAGAATAAGAATCTCAGTTTTTTGTATTAAAAAAAAAAAAAAGATGCTTCTTGCCTCAAGCTTCTGGTCCCTGCTTTTAAAAGAGAGACTGAAGGATGGTGAGGTTTGAAATTCAAAGGAAAGCTAGCTCAATGATTTGCTTTTTGTTTGATCTTGAATCATTGACAACTAGCTGCTCACTCACTGCTCATTTTGAACATTAAAAACAAAGGTAGTTGGCATTGGCCAGTGGGGCTCAGTGATCAGAGCATCAGCCTGAGCACCAAAGGGTCCCAGTCAAGAGCATGTACCTTTTTTGCCAGCTCCATCCCCAGCCCCTATCTGGACAGTGGGAGGCAACCAATCAACATATCTCTCCCACATCGATGTTTCTCTCTCTTCCTTCCTCTCTCTCTAAAATCAACAAATTAAAAAAAAAATCCTTTTCTGGAGAACCCAGAGTTTAATTTTAATTGCTGTTGGGATACTAAAGTGATCTGAGGGTCACAGCCTAGGAGGGGTTTCGGTGATGAGGTAAACTGAGGAAATATTTTAGGGAAAAGACCGTGCCTTAGCTCAGGCTGCTATAACAAAATATCGTAAACCAGAAGCTTATAAACAACAGAAATTTATTTCTCACAGTTCTGGGGGCTGGAAATCCAAGGTCAGGGTGCCAGCGTGGTCAGTTTCTGGTGAGAACCCTCTTCCAGGTTGCAGACTTCGGACTTCTCATTGCATCCTTACATACCTGAGAGCAGAGCAGAGCAGAGCAAGCAAGCTTTCAGGACTCTTTTAAGAGCGCCAACCCCAATCATAAGAGCTCCAGCTGTTTGACTTGATCTAATCCTCATTACCTCCCAAAAGCTCACCTTCTCATTCGGGTTTTATAAATATGAATTTTGTGTGGACACATTCAGTCCATGACAGATAGCCAAGGTATTTAATGTTCAAATCTTCTACTGCTTCAACCAAATAAAATGTTCCTGCTTGCTTCTCACAGTGCAACTTAAAGCTACAGGGTTTTAGATAGAAAAGAAACTCTTGTAGGACGATGCAGCCAATTATCTGCCCACCGGGGCTTAAGAAGACCTACCGTACCCTCAGCACAGCTTCCTGCCTAAGCCGTTATGTGTCTCCTGATTTCATGAGCTGTTTTGGCCTGCCACCCTCACACCCAAGTCCCTGACTTGGGGATCACCACAAGAAATGAAAGGACCTTCCCTGCAGGAGTCCCTCCCATGAGGAAGCACAGGATATGGTCAACGACAAGGGTATTACAAGGGCTTATCCTTTGTGCACCCCTCTTTCAGAGCCTTATCAGAGGTGGCTAGTGGAAAATTATGATTGAGGCTTTCTTATCTCTTTTTACATTAGAATCATGACTAGCAGCAAGAATAAAATATGAAGAGCCTCTAGTCAAGAGAATCAATATAGAGCTCACACTCTTTCCACTGCTCACTTATCTCTCCATCTACTAAGTATGGCATAGCAGGGACCGTGTGGTGTTAGTACTATGTCCTTGCACTCGGTCTTCATAGATGTTGTGCTTAGTATTTCTGGGTACCTCCTGCATGCATTACCTTCATTATCTCATTTGTTTATCACAACTCTGGATGGTACATGTTCTGCAAGAGGGTAAGCTGAGACAGAAGATAAGTTACTTGCTATAGTCACACAGCTTTAAGTTTCAGAGTCTGGATTTGAGCTCAGAACTTTGACTCAAAAGCTTGGTCACTTTCCACTCAAGAGGGAGGCAGACATGTCAACGATAGATATCCCATCTAACCTCTGTGAACTGTTCTGTCTTAGCCTGCCTATTACTTATGATCAGCAATAACTATACAACCTGGACCTATGTCTGGATTGCCAGACCAAATATAGGATACCCAATGAAATGTGAACTGCAGATAAATGATTTTTTTTCTTTAGTACAACTATGTCCCAATGTTGCATGAGATATACTTTTACTAAAGAATTATAGTTTGCCCTAGATGGTTTGACTCAGTGGATAGAGTATCAGTCTTAGACTGAAGGGTCTTGGGTTTGATTCTGGTCAAGGATACATGCCCAGATTGTAAGCTCGGTCCCCAGGAGGGGGTGTGCAGAAGGCAACCGGTCAATAATTCTCTCCCATCATTGATGTTTCTCTCTCTCTCTCTCCCTTTCTCTGCCTCTCTGAAATCAATAAAAAAATGTATTTTAAAAAAGACACATCTGTGCCTTCTCTTAAATATAGAAGAGTTATAGTTTATCAGAAATACAAATTTCATTGAGTGTCTCGTATTTTTATTTGTTAAATCTGTCAACTCTAAAACCCAGGCAGAAGCCTCTTGTTTAGTCCTGACTGTCAGCAGCTTTACCCTTTTCAACCCTTGG
The DNA here is from genome assembly GCA_004026805.1 of Lasiurus borealis. NCBI lineage: Eukaryota > Metazoa > Chordata > Mammalia > Chiroptera > Vespertilionidae > Lasiurus > Lasiurus borealis. Next base: position 20,397 of record PVJN01029002.1, on the reverse strand, counting down.
CTTTTTTCTTCCCTTTTCCACGTAGCATTCTGATAGCAGCCTGGCTGTAGGCTCCTGGTCCCGCCCAAGATCTCCTCATCGACTGCTGAACGGACCCCAGTGTGAGAGCTGGGTCTACGGTTGCTGCAGAGAAAAGCTTTCATCATATTTTCTTGCTTTGCTTCCTCTGAGAGCACCTCCCTAGCACCACACTGATAGGCAGGCTGGCACCATAGGCAGAGCCTGAAGGTAGAAATTGGCAGAACATCATCTCAAAGGAAATGGCCCAAGAGGAGAAAATGTTGAAATAGCAAAAGTCTGTGGCCTAAATTCAAAGCACAAACTGTTATAAATATCCTTCACTTTGCAACTTAGTTTGATCCTTTCTTCAGGATTCCTGATCCCCTTTCTCCTCTCCTCTGTTCAGATCCTTATTAAGGATCTACCTTGAACAACATAGCACCAGGCAGGCAGAGATGACTAAAACTTTGTCCTCAAGGATCTTATGGCCCAGCAAAAACTCAAGACCTGTCCAAATAGCTGCACCATATGGTAGAAAATGATAAGGGAAGTGGAGAGACTTCAGAGGAAGAAGAGGGCATTTTGAGTGAGGGAGGAGTTCAATCCAAGCAACTCCGTGGAGGAGGTGTCTTTTGAGCAGACCATCAAAGGATAAGTCATGTTTAAACATCTCTCAACTTTCTGACTAAGTGTTGAACACTAATTCATTAATAGAAATTGTACCAATTTGTCAAATGACCAGCTCATTAAAACTTTATTTTTATATTTATTTATTTATTTATTTATTTATTTATTTATTTATTTTAAAATAGATATTTATTGATTTCACAAAGGAAGGGAGAAGGAGAGAGAGCTAGAAACATCAATGATGAGAGAGAATCATTGATTGGCTTCCTCCTGCACATCCCCTACTGGGATAAAGCCCACACCCACACATGTGCCCTAGGCTGGAATTGAACCTGGGACCCTTCAGTCTGCAGACTGATGTTCTATACACTGAGCCAAACCAGCTAGGGCTAACTTTGTTTATTTTAACCTACTTATATAATTTATGGCAAATTTCTTTTTTTACCAATGCTTTCCAATATTCCATTTATTATTATTTTTAAAAAGTCTCAGGTGATGTTCATGTCCCAAATGTCAACAAAATATAAGGTTGACATCTCTCTTCTACCCAATGTGAAACCCATCGTATTGCCTCCATGGGCTTCTGTGACTCCACTGAGTTGATTCCCACAGGTAGCCCCCTCTGCAGACACAAGCTTGAAGCTTTGTCTGTGTTGTGGCTATTCCTTTGTAATTTTGACATTTTTGAAATAAGCAGAAAAGTAAGAGAATAATAACAAACACCCATGTGTCCACTGTTCAGCTTTAACAAATCTTAAACATTTTGCCATATTTGCTTCATATCATTTTCTTCCAGAAACAAAACAGTGTAGATACATTTGAAACCTCTATATATCCTCACCTCTGATTTGATTCCTTTCCTTTCTCTTTCTCTCCAGAATCTGATGCTTCTCATCCCATGCTTGGTTTTCAACTTTTTTTTACATATACATACTTCATAAAACAGCATTGTGTACAGGAGAGGGACCTCAAATTTCCTGTTGCCTCACACATTTACAGAGGAATTTTGAGGAATCAGGATCATCTAAAAAAAGCTGGCTTTGAAATTAAGGCTTCAGTCTTCCTGGCATGAAAAATGTGTTAGAGAAAGCCCACTGATTGAGAGAATTTATAGACCAGAGGCTTTGCAGCCCTCCCTGAAGAGCTGGCTCATTGCTAGGCTACCTGAAAAAGTTCACAATGGTCATCCAATTGACAAAGTGGTTTATCTCTCTACATGACGCCTCTGACCCTGGGGGCTTGTTAAACAGAGGCTTCCAACTCAGGGCTACATTAGTTGACAGCATTGTGATGAGTTTGCATCAGAGGCTAAGAAAGACAGGAATGTTACTTGGGAACTTCTTGTCTATATCTGTAATACAAAGGAAGAAAGAGTGTTTAAATTTAAAAAAAATATATATAGGTCTTTCATCTACCTAGAATATATTTCTTGTTATAAAGTAGAAATTTTATTATTAAGAAATATGATTGCCAGGTCAGCATGGCTCAGTGTTTGAGCACCGGCCTATGAACCGGGAGGTCACAGTTTGATTCCCATTCAGAGCACATGCCTGGGTTGTGGGCTTTATCCCCAGTAGGGGGTGTGCAGGAGGCAGCCAATCAATGATTCTCTCTCTTCACTGATGTTTCTATCTTTCTCTCCCTCTCCTTTCCTCTCCGAAATCAATAAAAACAAACAAACAAAAATAGATCCAGAGACAAATGGCAATGGGGAGGATTAGAGAACAACCAAAGGGCTTGCTTGCATGCTTTCTAGCATAACCAATGGACACAGGCGCTGGGGCGGTGGGGGCTTGCCCAGGGTGGGAATGTCTGGGAGGGAAGGGGGTCAATCAGGACAAAAGGAGACATATGTAAAACTTTAGATAGATAGATAGATAGATAGATAAAATATTTTTTAAAATATGACTAACATGTTATCCTGGTACTACTTATTGAATAGTTTATGCTTTCCTCCATTGATTTGCATGCCCTCTTTGTCACTTATCAAGTTTGCATGTATACATGGGTCAGTTTCGGGGCTCTCTGTTCTATTCCTTTGGTCTATTTTTCTATTTCATAGACTTAAACCCTAAACTCTTAGTTGTTCTTGCTTTTCATCAGTCTTCATTTTTGAAAGAGCAAGTCACGTTTTTTTTTTTTTTTTAATATTTTGGTTATTCATGGCCCTTTGCTCTTTCATATAAATTGTAGACCTAACTTGTCACGACCTGAAAATTCTGTTGTTATTTGTATTAAAAATAGAAAATATAAATCAATATACATATTGAATGAACAGATTTGGAAAGAACTGATATCTTTATGATAAAGTGTATCCTTATCTGTGATGATGGTGTACCTCATTATACTTTATATCTTTCAATGTCATCTTAAGGGGACAATAATTAGATGGAGTTCCTCACTTGGGATTGGAATAAATTGAGAAATACAGGAGTTGTATCTGGGTCACTAAAATATTACCTTTACCAATGATAGAGATCAGGATACAGAATGTGACTTTAAGTCAGGTATCAAAGTGCTTGGTAGATCAAGCTAATGAATATATTAGTAAGCATTTAAAAGATTTATACAAACAATATAATAGATATTGCTATATATAGGGTTCTGTAGACAGTTTGTTCCCCAAGAAGAAGAGAAACAGAATTGAGCCTCATATGCCCAAATGGTTCTTCCTAAATTTAGTAACTAACACCACTCTGTCCTCCGGGGAGCAGAATGAGTAAAGGAGAGGAGAGACTGGGAGTGTCACACACTCGCAGAGCTCCTTTCAAATGCAAGGTCATCTTATAAGTAAATAGGAAAGAAATGTTCTTTCCTTATAGGTACCTAAGATGTTCATTTTTAAAATGGAGAATGGAATTTGTTTTCCACCACATTCTTTTATTGGTTATTATGGGTATATAGGAATTCTATGGATTTATCTATGATGACCTCATTTTCAGCAGCCTTAGAACAATCTTATGAGATATGTACTATTATCATTCTTCTCTCTTTTTTAAAAATCCACATTCAAGGATATGTTTTTTTTTTTATTTTAGAGAGAAAGAAATAAAAACAACACATTGATGTGAGAGAGAAATATCAATCGGTTGCCTCTTGTATGCATTCCAACCAGAGATTGAACCCACAACCTAGGTATATGCCCTGTCTGTAAATTGAACTCACCATTTTTTGGTGTATGGGATGATGCCCCAACCATCTGGCCAGGGCTATTATTGCTCTTTTAATATGTTTTTATTGATCTTAGAGAGGAAGGGAGAAATAGAAATATCAATGATGAGAATTATTGATCAGCTACCTCCTACATGCCGCCTACTGGGGATCGAGCCTGCAACCTGGGCATGTGCCCTGACTGGGAATCAAACTGTGACCTCCTGGTTCATAGGTCCACTCAACCTCTGAGCCATGCAGGCCGGGCTATTCCTCTTATTTTATTACTAGAGGCCCAGTGTGCAAAATTCATGCACTTGCAGGGTTGGAGGATTCCTCAGCCTGATCTGTCCCCTCTCCCAGTCTGGGAGCCCCATGATTAAGCCTCCCCGAGGGAGGCCAGGTCCACCCACCACAGCGCCACTGGCTAGGTAACCCGGGTCTCCCTCCTTAGGGTGATTGTAGAGCCCCCTGATGGATTGCCCTGCAGAAGATGGCGTTGGTCTCCCACTTTGAGGTGACCACAGAGCCTCCCCCAATTGGTTGCCCTGCTGGCCGGTGGCCTGGGCCTCTCTCTGTGAAGTGATGGCAGGATCCCCTGACCAATTGCATCACACCCACCTTGGCTGGCCTGGTGCCAGTGCATGTCATAGTGTGGTTGTCTAAATGATTGTTCTGCTGTTCAATCATTCAGTTGATTTGCATATTATGCTTTTATTATTATAGATTTATTTATTTTTATAGCAAAAGGTGGAAATTTATTGAGAAACAAGCACAGGCTCCCACATGAGGCAGGGGAAAGAGTCCCCTATTTCTCTTTTAGATGAGGAAGCTAAGGCAATGAAGAGTGTAACTTCATTCCTTTTTATGGTTGTATAATATTCCATTATATATAGATACCACATTTGTTTATCCATTCATTAGTTGATGGACATTTGGGTTTCCAGCTTTTAGCTATTACAATACTGTTGTGAACATTCATGTCCATGTTTTTATCTGAACATATACATGAATATATGCTTTAAATTGCCTTGAGTGAAATTTCCAAGTAGAATTTCTGGATCAGATAGTAATGCTGTGTTTACATTTTTGAGAAATGGCCAAACTGTTTTCCACAACATCGGCACCCTTTTACATTACTACCAGCAGTGTATGAGGGTTCCATTTTCTCCATATCCTTCCCCACACTTGTTTGTTTTTAAATTTAATTATCCTAGTGTGTGTGAAATGGTATCTCATGATTTTTAAATGATGTTGAACAACTTTCTATGTATTTATTTGCCTTTGTATAAGCTTTTTGAAAAATGTCTGTTCAAATTCTTTGTCCATTTTTTAAATGGAAAATTTGTCTTTTTACCCTTTTTTTTAGTCAGAGTGTTTTATATACCCTAAAATGAGAGTGTCCTTTTGAAGTGCCAAAAATTTCTTTCAATTTGAGGAAATCTAATTTACTTCTTGTTTTGTCATTTAGTGTCATATCTACGAAGCCATTGCCTAGTCCAAGGTCACAAGATTTACTCTTGTTTCCTTCTAAGGGTTTTATAGTCTTAGCTCTTAGATATACGTCTGTGGTTATTTGGAGTTACTTTTTATTTGTTGTGTGAGGTAGGGGGGGGTCCAACTTAATTCTTTTGCATACAGATATACATGTAAATTATTAATTTTCAAAAATTTCTTATCCACCATTCTATTTTTTTTTCTCCTGAGGCTTTAAAAAAGATTAGGTTAGAAACTAAATCTATTATTCATTTCACTTGGCTGCTGTTACCTTTGTTTTTTCTTACTTAAAAGCTTTTTATAGCGTTGACTCCTCTGTCATCTTTTTTTTTTTTTAAATCCTCTCTCAAGGATATGTTTATTGAGAGAGAGAAAATGAAAGAGAGAGAGAGAAAAACATCAATGTGAGAGAGACCTTGGATTAGTTGCCTCCCACATGCACCCCAACCAGGGCTGGGGATTGAGCCCTTGACCAGAAATCAAACTTATGACTCTCTGGTCTGTGGGCTGACGTTCTCACTGCTGAGTCACACAAGCCGGGGCTAATCTTTTCTTTTTTTAATTATGTTTTTACTTAATTTAGAGACAGAGAGAAAGGAAGAAGGAGAGAGAGAGAAACATTGATGAGAGAGATACAACAATCAGCTGCCTCCTGCACACCCTGCACTGGAGATCAAGCCTGGAACCTAGGTATGTGCCCTGACTGGGAATCAAATGCCAGTCTCTCAGTGCATGGGGTGACAATCAACTAACTGAACCGTACTGGCCAGGGTGAAACCTACATAATCTTATTAACTAATGTCACCCCAATAAATTTCATTAAAAAAAAATAAACTATAGCCTTAGTATGGCTCAGTTGGTTGAAGTATTGATCTGTGTACCAAAAGGTTGCAAGTTCAATCCTCAGTTCTCTCTCTCTCTCTCTCTCTCTCTCTCTCTCTCTCTCCCTCTTCCTCTCTCTAAAATCAATGGAATCATATCCTTGGGTGAGAATTTTTAAAAAGTGTACAAATCATAAAAAAAAAACCTTATAGTCACACAATATAAAAAGTAAAAAGAAATAAACTATTTCATTACTGTATTTAGTTTTGAATGTGCCATATAGGCACATTTGCATGAAATTCAAAAGTTATAAAATATAATAAATAGGTTATAGGGTTTTTAAAAATACTTTCCTGTTTGTTTTTAATATATTTTTATTGATTTTTCACAGAGAGGAAGGGAAAGGGATAGAAAGCCAGAAACATCGATGAGAGAGAGACATTGATCAGCCGCCTCCTGGGGATGTGCCCACAACCAATGTACATGCCCTTGACCGGAATCGAACCTGGGACCTTTCAGTCCCCAGGCCGACACTCTATCCACTGAGCCAAACCGGTTTTGGCTACTTATCTGTTTTTATTTCAGTTTTTCTTCATAGTTTTGTGTCTGTATAATGCATATTACTCATAGAGCTAGGAGAGAAGCAGTGACACTGAAATGACAGTGGGAAGGGAAGAGGGAGAGTTTGAGAATGATAAGAGTTCAGTTTGATCAGAGTGAGCCTGTGAAAGGAAGGCTAGTAGGAGGGTAGGCTGAAAAGGGAAGTTGGGATCAATCTGAGGACTTGGGAAAAAGAGGTGAGAAAGAGATAGATGAAGATATGCTCAATATTCTTTGAGCTATGTAGTCTTAGAAGATTTTTACTCCCCCCCCATCCCCCCGCCCTTCCAACTTTGGCTTCTGTTTCATGCGCACAGAATTAGGAAATGAGACAAACTGGATTCTTGAGGGTTGGGGGCTATTGAGAGGTAACACAGGACATAACTTCGTGGGATTATTTTGGGGGACTTGGCTTCTAGTCGATGTGTGAGGGAAGGGTTTTCTTTCTTTCCCTGGGACCAGGGGGAGAGGGAGAGAGAGAGAGAGAGAGAGAGAGAGAGGGCGCAAGAGAGAGAGAGAGAGAGACCTCCAAAACCCAATGTGCTTTAGGAAAGTTAATACATTTCAGGTTGGCGAAAGGGAGAAGATGGGTAGTCCAGGTCTCATTAAAACCTTCTGTCACAGGTGAGTACTCTGCCTTGCTCTGCCTTGGTCTCTGTTAACAGGCCTATGTGCTGATGATAACCCAGATGTTTCAAATATTTCTTGCCAATGTTAATTTTTGTGTCAAACTGTATTTAAAACACTTTGTTTTATTGCCCACTTTTTAGAGTCCACCCTCTTCTGTCCCTGATGTGGAAAAGGGCCGGCCTCCAAAGGTATCCACCCCCTGCCAGGTCCCCCAGTGTTCCTGCACCAGAGGGCAGCAGCGGCACACTTCAGGTGTTCAGGGGAGGGTGGGGTGCTGTGGGGTGCTCGTGGGGCGGAGCTGGCGGGAGGAAACCCGTGGAGTGGAAAAGTCAACTAGTTCCTCAGTTCCACTTCAGAGCCAAACCCACACCCTCTGGTGAGCTGAGCCACAAACACCACGTTTCCTGTAAAGCTGACAGCGTCTTTTCTTCGGGAGGGAAGAGGATGACTTTTTTTGAGGACCTGGTTTTGTGTTTTTTTTTTGCTTTTGCCTAATTCTTTATCCTCTGCTTTTACCAGTGAAAGTTCTAGTTCCTCCCATTTTCTTCTTTCCATTCTTTCATTTCTTCCATTTTGTTTTTAAATATATTTTATTGATTTTTTACAGAGAGGAAGGGAAAGGGATAGAGAGTTAGAAACATCAATCAGCTGCCTCCTGCACACCCCCCACTGGGGATGTGCCCACAACCAAGGTATATGCCCTTGACTGGAATCGAACCCGGGACCCCTCAGTCCGCAGGCTGATGCTCTATCCACTGAGATAAACCCGTTTCGGCCATTTCTTCCATTTTCCCCACCACTGTGATGTGATCATGGATCCATCTAAATAGTCATTGCATTGACACCCAGTCACCTAATCGGGGGAGGGGGAAATAGGGGATGAAGCATGAGGGAGGAGCAAAGCTGGCTGGACCCCCGCCATTCCAGGGGCATCACATTTGTCTTGGAACATCACATTTGTCTTAGAGCAGCGGTTCTCAACCTGTGGGTCGCGACCCGTTTGGGGTTGAACGGCCCTTTCACAGGGGTCGCCTAAGTCCATCGGAAAACACATATTTCCCATGGTCTTAGGAATCAACACATTTCTCCTCAGTGTAGCAATGTAGTTTACCGTTGTCATATGAAGACTGTTACCCATGCTACACCATGATTCAAGACAAAATTTCATTTATTTGTAATTAGAAATAAGTATTTCACAATATATAATTACATATTGTTTTTGTGATTAATCCCTATGCTTTAATTATGTTCAATTTGTAACAATGAAAATACATCCTGCATATCAGATATTTACATTACAGTTCATAACAGTAGCAAAATTACAGTTATAAAGTAGCAACGGAAATAATTTTATGGTTGGGGGTCACCACAACATGAGGAGCTGTATTAAAGGGTTGCCGCATTAGGAAGGTTGAGAACCACTGTCTTAGAGACTCTAACCACCTCTGGTCAAAGCCTCTGGAGATCTCTTACACGGCTTCATGTTCTGACTCACTTACCGGACCCTTTGCCCAGAAAGGATGAGCACATGGGCACCCACCTGCATGCCATGTGGTGAAGTGATCCTGGGGACAGAGCATGTGGGGTGGGGGGCCCAAAGCACAGTGATGGGGATCTTTTGCAAGGGTCCCAAAAGAATGTGGCCCTAATACCTTCTCACCGCTTTCCCTCCAAATCCACTGTTACAATGCCCTTGTATACTCTCTCCACTCTGTCAGATTCTATTAGAGGAGTGTGGTAGGAGAAAGCATATGGGAGTCTGTCACCCCAAGCCTAGGGGGACTAGGCCACAGGCCATGAGCTTGACTTTTACTGCTATATGGTTTTAAGCAAGTCACTTGCTTTTGAGTCTCAGGGTTTTTGTTTTTTGTTTTTCCATCTTCAAATGGATATTAATAATGCCCTACATAACTACCTCACAGAATTAAGATATTCAAATAAGCTAATGATATGAAAAAGTTTTATAAACAACAGGATGCCTTCAAAACATCATTTATCATGACTATTTCTTTTTCAAGAGTGCTGTGGCTCCTGTTTCATGCGCACAGAATTAGGAATTAAGACAAACTGGATTCTTGAGGGTTTGTGGGCTATTGAGAGGTAACACAGGACATAACTGAGTGGGACTATTTTGGGGCACTTGGCTCCTAGTTTATGTGTGAAGAAAGGGTTTTTTTCTTTCCTTGGGGCTGAGAGAGAGAGAGAGATCTGGAGATAGTAGAATAATTCTGGGCCTGGGGAAGAACATTGAAGAGCTATTGACTTTAGACCATTTCCTTGTCTCTTACCTAAGGCTACATATAAACTATCCCAATGCATAAGAAAGGATATGGCATATTATCTGTTTAAGTGTTTCCAAGGAAATTTCATTTCCTCTCCCAATAATTCAAAACTAAGTGTCTTTTACAGTGGCTTCTTTATATTTAACTAGAGGCCCAGTGCATGAAATTCATGGCGGGGGTGGGGAGTGTTGCGTGGTGGTCTCTCTTAGTCTCTTAGCCCAGCCTGCACCTTCTCCAATCTGAGACCCCTCAGGGGATGTCCGACTGCCCACCAGGATTGGGCCTGAATAGACAGTCGGCATCCCTCTCACAATCCAGGACTGCTGGCTCCCAGCCACTCACCTGTCTGCCTGCCTGATTGTCCCTAACCACACCCCTGCCAGCCTGATCAATGCCCAACTGCTCCCCTGCCAGCCCAATTGCTCCTAACTGCCCTCCCCTGCCAGCCTGGTCACCCCTAACTGCCCTGCCCTGCAGGCCTGGCCCCCCCAACTGCCCTTCCCCATAGGCCTGGTCCCCCAAACTGCCCTCCCCTGCAGGCCTGGTCACCCCAAACTGCCCTCTTCTGGTTCCCCCCAACTACTCTATCCTGCAGGCCTGGTCCCTCCCAACTGCTCTCCTCTGCAGGCCTGTTTTTCACCACTAATTGCCTTCCCTTGCAGGCCTGATCACAGCACCAATTGCCCTTCTCTGCAGGCCTGGTCCCTTCCAACTGCCCTCTCTTGCATGTCTGGTTCCCCTCAACTTCCCTCCCCTGAAGGCCTGGTCATCCCTAACTGCCCTCCCCCACAGGCCTGGTCCTCCCAACTGCCCTCCCCTGCAGGCCTGGTTTCCCCAAACTGCCCTCTCCTGCAGGCCTGGTTCCCCCAACTACTCTCTCCTGCAGGCCTGGTTCCCTCCAACTACTCTCTCCTGCAAGCCTGATCTCCCACAACTGCCCTCCCCTGCTGGCCATCTTGTGGCCATCTTATATCCACATAGGGGCAGCCATCTTTGACCACCTGGGAACAGCCATCTGTGTGTTAGAGTGATGGTCAATTTGCATATTACCTCTTTAGGATTTTTTACCTTTTGGCTGCCTTCAAAAGTTTGGAATGCTTTAAAGGCAGAGAAAGATCTATTCATCTTCATATCTCATCTAAACCCAGCACAAAGTAGCCCTGGGGTCCAGGTGGTTGACCTGAACTGTGAAATACACAAATATGTTGGTCACTATACTTTGCCAGTTGTTTTTTTTTAATTCTCACCCGAGGATATGTTCATTGATGAGAGAGAGAGAGAGAGAGAGAGAGAGAGAGAGAGAGAGAGAGAGAGAGAGAGAGGGAGAGAACACGCATGTGCGCACATGCTACCGAGTCACACTGGCCAGGGCCTTTGCCAGCTTTAAATACAATATTTGCAAAATTCAAAACAAACTTTGCAGTAATAAGCTTCTCTCCTAACTCTCGGTCTCCCGGGGGCTGACCAGGATGGGGTAGGACCTGTAAAGCCTGAGCTCCCTGTTTCTGGTCAAGGCCAGGCCCTGAATGATGGCTTGGCTGGGGCTCCCTCACTTTCTTTATCAGATGAAATCTGCCATAGAAGGAAATTGGCTTCTCCCAAGCGAGAGAAACAGGAAGCAGCACTGAGAAGCAGGGGCCAGGAGGGGAAACCAGAGAGTTAGCTCAAGGCCCAGCCCAGTCAGTGCCTGGCACCTGTATGCTTTCCTACAGTTCAGTCTTGTTCTCACCACCTCTGGCCCCACCGACCCTTTTCCTGGGTCCTGGCATGTAAGGCTGAAAGGGACTGTAGAAGCCATCAAGGCCAGCACTCCCACATCTTCCAGCCTCCATCTGACACTTCCTGAGGTGGGTATTTTCCTGCTTCCTCAAGAAATTCGCTCCATTTTGCCTTTTATCCAGCCATATCTACTGCCCACCATGGACTGCCTCCTTCATAGCCCTTCAGTTGCCGTAGTCTCCAAGCTGACACCACCCACTTCTCCCCCTCGCACACACACCCCATGAGGTCTAAATAAAGGCATATGTTTTTCAGAAACTTACGAACCCAAAGGAAGTCAGGTTTGGAACCTCAGTGGGAAGGAAATGCTAAGAACAAAGGGCTGTTAGTGGGCCCTTTCCTTGCCAAGGAGAAGCATGTGGTTCATCCTGATGTTTACTATGAGCTTGACGTACTGCCTTTCCCCTCCTGTGTGTCCAATGACTAAGGAGAGTCTTTCTCCCTAGTCTGTTCACTTTATTAATTTGTGCTAAAATATTTTAAAATATATTTCAAGGCATAATGACATTCTACTCCCAAGTACTTCAGTATATGAAAGATGAGACAGAGGGCCCAAACCCAGGACTACAGGCTTTATTAGAGGAGAAGGACCCTGCCTGTTCTAGCGGGTTCTTTTTTGCTCTTTATTTTCTATAAATGATAAGTTAGATTTTAGGGTTGGATTCAATTCAAGATAAACATTTTTAGCAAGGATATATTCTCGATGCTGTTGGATTCATGTTGCCTCACATGGGGAGACCTGGATGGTTGTCCTACCATTAGTGATGCTAAGATTAACTCCTGCACCCAGTGTTGGTAGTTTGACCCCTTTGTTGTGATTTTTCCTCTTGTGATCAGAAAGAAATTTGTTGTATTATAGCACCAGACAAATGTATAAATGTCAAGTGATCTATATTTTTAAGTCACAATGGGTCAGAAGAAAGAAAAAAAAAGGCAAGGGCTGGGATGGATGAAGGAGGTTTCCTCTCTGCTACTGTGTGCTGTTCATTTTTAAATCATTTAACACCCAGGGTCTTAGTTTTTCTGGCTGTAAGATAAAGGATTTGAACTAAAAGATCTCTAAGGTTCCTTCTCACTTTAAACTTCTTTTACAAAATTTTTTAATTGTGGCCTTAGCCAGTGGCTCCGTTGCATGGAGCATTGTTCCTGTGCACCAAACAGGTTTTGGGTTCCATTCATTCTGTCTAGTATTATAGCCAGCTTTTTCTCATGGTGCATGCAGAAATTCATTGAAAAGTAACAAAGGATACTCATCTTGGCCATCTTAGTGTTAATGGGAGGCTGACTGTCCTGGGCCTTGTCAACCTGGAAGGTGTGATTGCTTGTTTATTTTGAGATCTGTAGAGTCTGAACAAACTTTCAGGGAAAGCCAGCCTTTACAGCACATGTGCTTCTCCTTATAGGGCTGCTGTATGCCCTAGAGAAAATTCTCCCTCAGGCATCCCCACAAAGATTCTTAGCCACCTGAGAGTACCTGGACAAGGGCCAGGGAGAGGTACCAGATGCTGAGATGCTTCCTAAGGCAGGGGCCCACTCTTAGGCCCCTCTCTCAGGGCGAATCTGTGGCAGGATAGTAAGAAGCTAGAGATACTGCTTGACAGGTAGAATAAGGGAAACTGAGACAAAATAATCAAATAAAGCCAAACAATTTGAGCAATTTACAGCCAACTAATGAATCACAAGGTTTTATCTTCTCTAATGGAGGACACTTAGCAAATAGTTTACACATTCCAGACCATCCATCCCTCAACTGATAAAACCCCTCTCATTTTCTTTAGGGTACCACTCCTCTTTCTCGCATTTAATTCATGTAGTGTGGATGGAATTTTAGGTATAAGCATGTAACTCCATCAAAAAACATCAACACATTCCATCCCCCAGCCACAATGACTGGTGAGGGGAGAGGCATTTGACCTCAGGTGGCACCAAGTAGGTGCGTATTCACAGCATTCATAGACAGACATACACAGACAGACTTTTGCTGGCTTATTTTGAAAGAGGCCCTCTTTCCCCTTGATTTGGTAACCTAGTAGGATATTGGCCTGGAGCTGCCAGTAGCCATCCTAGATGCAACGTGGGAAGAATCTGCCAGATGGTGGAGCCAGACAGAAGTGAGCAGGGCTGAGAGCTGGAGAAACATACTTTTGAAAGCCACTATTTGAACACCTGGATCCAGGTTTGCCTAAAATCAGACTTTTTAGATATGTGAGCCAATCAATTCCCCTTTTTGCTGAAGCCAATTTGAGTTGGGTTTCTATCACTAATAATTAAAAGAATCTTGATTATTCCAGATTGTACTTTAAAATATTTATGTAGATGATCTGGAGGAGGGTATGAAAAATAATGAAGAAAGAGTGAGACTGAAAAGTGAAACAGAATAATTCTGAAGGGAATGTGTGTGAGACTATATTAGAGGTAAGAAAAGTGACTTAATTTTGGATACTACCATAGACAGTCAGTTGGAGCACTGGGGAATCTCCCCCATTGGCCAAGGTGGTGCAGGGGGGAGGTTTTTACACTGAGCTCACCAATAGCTAGAAAGATGAATGGATAGGGTTCAGCCAAAAGTTAGCAAGATAATTGGATAGAAAAAAGCCCTCTTCTCACTATCCCTATGAGAACCACAGGCTTGAGCAGGAAAGGGAGATGGTCTTTGAGATGGGAGTCCACCATTCTTCCAGGTTGCTCAGCTCTTTCCTTTTGCACCAGCACCTGTCCCATTAGTTTGGCTTTTGTTATAGCAGGCAGCCAAACCTGCATTTTTTGGTTACAGTAACACAAATAAGAAACTATAATTTAAATTCTGTCTAGAGTATGACAAGTTGCAAGACAAAAAATGAGAGGCATTAAATGCTCTTTAAGAACTATTGTGCCAAGAGAAATCAAGATGGTGGCACAGGTAAGCACCTAAATTACTGCCTCACACAACAATTTCAAAACTACAACTAAAAGACAAAATGGACATCATCCAGAACTATAGGAAGGTTGGCTGAAATTCTACAACTAGAAGGAAAGAGAAAATCACACTGAGACTCAGGAGCTGCAGGAGGCAGAGGTATTGAGACGTACACGTGGAGAGGACTGGCAACTGAGTGCGTGGCTGGCTTTCTCAAGCAGGAGGGAGACAAAAGCTCCTGACTGCACTGAACTCCAGTTCCCGGCAAGATTCTGGGGACCCAGACTCATATGGGGTGAAATTTGACTGTCAGGAAAGAGAAAAGTATACTGAGACTCAGAGGAACTGCTGAAGGCAGAGGTACTAAGGCATGTGCATGGAGAGGGCAGGCAACTGAGTATGCAGCTGGCTTTCTCAAGCGGGAGGGAGACAAAAGCTCCTGACTGCACTGAACTCCAGTTCCAGGTGAGACTCTGGGGACCCAGACTAATTCGGGGAGAAACTGGACCGTCTGGCGGCAGGTGGAACTCGAGGGTGGCTTTCTCTCAGAGGTGCTTGCAGCGATTACCGTGGGACACTGAGACATGGGGGCCTATTAGAGCAGGGCTTACAGGAAACCAATGCTGTCTGCTCTGCCCTGAGACACCGCCCCATCCAATGTGAGCATAGAGGCTTTTGCAAATCTCCTCCCACAAGGGTATCTCCAGCACAGTGATACCAACAACAATCAAAGCACAGTGATACCTACAACAAGACTGTGCACACAGCCCACAAAGGGGTGCACCAAGAGTGTCCACCTCAGGTAATTGGGGAGGCAGAGTCACTGGGTCCTATAGGACACCTAGCACACAAAGCCACTCTATCAACTCAGGAAAGCGGCCAAAGTGTGGAGACAAAGAAACAGATCAGAAATTAAAGAAATGGAGGAGAACCGAAACTGATTTGGCTCAATGGATAGAGCGTCGGCCTGTGGACTGAAAGGTCCCAGGTTCAATTCTGGTTGGGGGCATGTATCTCAGCTGTGGGCACATCCCCAGTAAGGGGCGTGCAGGAGGCAGCTGATCAATGTCTCTCTCTCTCATCAATGTTTCTAACTCTCTATCCCTCTCCCTTCCTCTCTGTAAAAAATCAATAAAATATTTTTAAAAAATGGAGGAGAGCAAATGACTGGCTATAGAGCTCAAAACCATGGTTATAAGGTTTTTCAAGAATTTTCTAGAAAAGGCCAATAAACTTAGCGAGACCCTTGGGGATATGAAAAAGAACCAATTAGGTAATCCTCCCACTAGAGATGGGCTCCCGCCTGGCCCCCAATATTCCCAAATTAATACTTTTCTAGTCTTTTCATTTGTGTTTGGCGTCCTCAAGAACTCGAATCCTGAACTGGAACCCTGAACCATACCAGATGTGATAGGGGTTCCCACAGAAAAAGATATTAAAAACTAAGCTCATTTGTGGTTTAACTGCATCAGAATAGGTAATAATAAATGGAATGTATGAACAAAAAAAGCAAAAACAAAAAAAAGAAAAAGGACCAACTAGAAATTAAGCATATACTGACTGAAATAAAAAATACTATACAGAGATCTAACAGCAGAGTAGAGGAGCACAATAATCAAGGCAAAGATTTGAAATACAAAAAAGCAAAAAACACTCAACCATAAAAGAAAAAAGAAAAATGAATCCAAAACTATGAAGATAGTGTAAGCAGCGTCTGGGACAATTTCAAGTGTACCAACATCAAAATTTTGGGGGTACCAGAAGAAGAGAGAGCAAGATACTGAAAACCTATTGGAAGAAAAAAAATGATCAAAAACTTCCTCCCACCTGGTGAAAGAAATAGACTTACAAGTCCAGGAAGCACACAGAACCCCAAACAAAAGGAAACCAAAGAGGACCACACCAAGACACATCATAATTAAAATACCAAGAGCAAAAGACAAAGAGAGAATATTAAAAGCAGCAAGAGAAAAACAGTTAGTTACCTACAAAGGAGCACTCATATGACTGTCAGCTGATTTCTCAACAGAAACCATGCAGGCCAGATGGGAGTGGCAAGAAATATTCAAAGTGATGAATAGTAAGAACATACAACTAAGATTACTCTACCCAGCAAAGCTATCATTCAGAATTGAAGGTCAGATAAAGAGCTTCACAATAAGAAAAAGCTAAAGGAGTTCATCACCACCAAACCAGTATTATATGAAATGCTGAAAGATATTCTTTAAGAAGAGGAAGAAAAAAAAGGTAAATATAAAAATTATGAACAACAAATACATATCTATCAATAAGTGAATAAAAAAAATCTGATGAACAGAATAAATTGGTGAATATAATAGAATCTGGGGCACAGAAAGGGAGTGGACTGACAATTCTCAGGGAGAAAGAGGTGAGGGAGGGGCGGGAAGAGACTGGACAAAAATCGTACACCTATGGATGAGGACAGTAGAGGGGGCAGTAAGGGTAGAGGTTGGGGTGGGAACCGAGTGGAGGGGAGCTATGAGGGAAAAAACATTGTAATAATCTGAACAAAAAAGAACTATTGTGCCAAGAATGGGAGGAGAGGTAAGAGAGGGTTTAGGGGGGATAAGAAGGGTAGAGGGAAGGGTGGGAGCCGGGTGGAGGGGAGCTCTGGAGGGAAAAAAAGAGAAACAAATGTAATAATCTGAATAATAAAGATTTAATTTAAAAAAGAAAGAAAGAAAGAAAGAGGAACGAAGGAAGCCAGAAGAATAAATACTCCTCTACTCTTCCCTCCTTCCTGTTGACCTCATCCATAGGTGTATGATTTTTGTCCAGTCTCTCCCTGTACACCCCTCACCCCTTTCCCCCTGAGAATTATCAGTCCACTCCCTTTCCGTACTTCTGAAAACAAATACCTTTGATAGTACTTTTACCTTTTCTTAAAAAAATTCCACCGAAACTAGTTTGGCTCATTGGATAGAGCGTCAGCCTGCGGACTGAAAGGTCCCAGGTTCAATTAAGGTCAAGGGCATGTACCTTGATTGCAGGCACATCCCCAGTAGGGTGTGTGCAGGAGGCAGCTGATTGATGTTTCTAACTATCCTTCTCCCTTCCTCTCTGTAAAAAATCAATTAAAAAACATATATATTCAATTCCAAACTATTATCTACTACTCCTTCAGGATTTGTTGACCTGGGGTCCATGGACCCAAAGGGTTTGTGGATTAAATTCTATTTCAATATAGTTCATTTTCTTCATAATCCTAGGCATTTTATAATCTTTATTTAAAAACATGACCCTAGCCGAAACTGGTTTGGCTCAGTGGATGGAGCATCGGCCTGCGGACTGAGGGGTCACAGGTTCGATTCCGGTCAGGGGCATGTACCTTGGTTGCAGGCACATCTCCAGTGTGGGGTGTGCAGGAGGCAGCTGGTCAATGTTTCTCTCTCGTTGATGTTTCCAGCTCTCTGTCCTTCTCCCTTCCTCTCTGTAAAAAATCAGTAAAATATATTTAACAAAACAAAACAAGAAAAAGTTTAAAAAAACAACAACAAAAAACAAACAAACAAACAAAAAACACACATGACTCTGAGGAGGCCAAAGGCTTTTCCAGACTACTAACGGAGTGTGTGGTATAAGGAAAGTTAACATTCTTGTGGATCATGTCAGCCACCTGGATTATCCAGGGTGTAGCAGAGAAGCACATTGTCTGGCTTCACATCTCTGGCAAGAATCCTGCTTACACTGTTGGTGGGAATGCAGACTGGTCAGCCACTGTGGAGAACAGTATGGAGTTTCCTCAAAAAATTAAAAATGGATCTCCCATTTGACCCTGTAATCCCACTCTTAGGAATTTATCCTAAGAAATCACAAACACCAATCAGAAAGGATTTATGCACCCCTATGCTCATAGCAGCACAATTTACAATAGCTACAATTTGGAAACAGCCCAGGTGCCCGTCAGCAGATGAGTGGATCAGAAAACTGTGGTACATCTACACAATGGAATTCTATGCTGCCATTAAAAAGAAGGAATTCTCACCATTTGCAGCAACCTGGATGGAACTGGAGAGCCCTATGCTTAGTGAAATAAGCCAGTCAATGAGGGAGAAGCATCACATGATCTCACTCATTGGTGGATAATAAAGAACATTATAAACGGATGAACAAAAGGATAGATACAGAGGCAGTAAAGCTTCAAACAGACTGTGAAATTACAGCAGGAAGATTAAAGTTAGGTGAGGTAGATAAGAGATCAATCAAAGGACTTGTATGCATGCATATAAGCATAACCAATGAACATAGACACTGGGGGGTTGGGGTATGCCTGGGAGGGAGGGGGAGCAATGGGGAGATATGTATAAAAAATTAATAAACAAAAAAGAAAAAAGAAAAAAAGTCAATAAAATATATTAAAACAAAAAAATCAGTAAAATATATTTAACAAAACAAAACAAAATAAAGTTTAAAAAAAACAATAACAAAAAACAAAAAAAACAACAAAAAAAAAAAAACATGACTCTGAGGAGGCCAAAAGCTTTTCCAGACTACTAATGGGGTGTGTGGTATAAGGAAAGTTAACATTCTTGTGGATCATGTCAGCCACCTGGATTACCCAGGGTGTAGCAGAGAAGCACATTGTCTTGCTTCACATCTCTGGCAAGAATCCTGCTTACCAGGGCATTTCCCTGGGAAAGGCAGAGAACTCCTTGGAGAGGCAGAGAACCCCACTCTAGTCTAGATGCAGAGGGCACAGAGGATGGAACAAAAACTGGCAAGGAACCAGTGTAAAGGGCTGATTAGACAAGATAACGGTAGGATGGTAAGATCTTGCTTCCTGGCAGAACAGCAGCGGTCACGTCCCTTCCTTGGTTGCTGCTAAAATATCTCCTTGGCTCCCTTCCCTGACCTCATCTGGCATTACTGGACACACTTTTGGGCCATCACACTGATGTTTGGGCTGTTTCATCCTTGTCCTGATCTTTGGAAGCTACACGGCCTTGAGCCAGCCTACTTAGCCAGTCATTGCTTTGTCCTTAGCGGGTAACCCTTCGTGACCCAGACTGATGACTTTGCATCCCTCATCCAAGGTGCTCCTAGTCATGTGGCCCAGGTGCCAAAGCCTCTGCCAAGCTGAGGATCACAACGTAGAGTTGTGCTGGGTCACTAAAAGGGCACTGAGCAGAGGGGAGGAGTAAATCTAGCTGAAATTTAGCCTCTGTGTTACCTGTGGACTGTGTCCAGCTGGAGGGCCATCTCTTCTAACTCGCAGAAGCCCTGGACCAGAGCTACTGGTGGTATTGCCTATCTAGTAACAAATCCTTCTGCATTTTAATCTTCATAGAGTCATAGTCTCAGGGTTAGGGGGCTCTAAAGTTCTGAAAAATTACTTGGCTTATCCCTTACCCCACTATGTCCACATCCCTTCTGAATAAAACATGGTATTTTGAGCACCTCCAACTTCACCCTCCCTTTATACCTTCAGGTTCTTACATTATGCCTGCAGAAATCTCTCCTCTTTTCTTTCCTTTTCTCTTCTCCTCTTCTCTCCCTCCTTCTCTTCCTTTTCCCCTTCCTCCCTCCGTCCCTCTTTTCCTTTCTGACTCATTGCTTGCAATTCTTCATAGATTAGCAAAAAAAGAAAGAAAGAAAAAATATCTTTAACCTTTTATCTAATTCATAATGAATATTATTGGCAAACACAAACAAAATAAAATAAAACTGGCAACTGCTTATACTGACATTTAAACATTTTTCAAAATTGTTTTTAGCTAAAAACTGAAAAGAAAAATAGAATCAGAAAAGTTGGACTTGATAGAAATAATAGCCATAAAAAATGGGTGTATCAGTGGGTGTATCAGCTAAGACATTTTCTGTTGCAAGGAAGAGAAAACTCAAGTAAATTGGCTTAAAAAAAAAAAGAGGACCGGGAGGGGACTGAACGGCTCATATAACAGTTAAGTCCATAAATAGCTCTTTCAGATGTAGTTTGATCAGGGCTTCAGTTCAGTTTCATGGTGTCCTGTTGGTCTCTGTGTGGTAGCTTAGCTTCCCTCATGGCAACTAAATGATTGCAAAGCTTCCGAGCTTCACATCTTCATCCCACACTACTCGAATGAAGAGAAGGGAACTGCTTTCCCAGAAGCCAAA
>PVJN01029001.1:0-26769 GCA_004026805.1 Lasiurus borealis | reverse complement strand
ATGGAAAAATTGGGACAGGGTTATGTAGGAAAAAAGGAATAAGGAAGGAATGGAATAAAGAATAGTATGACCAGATGCATATGCATATATTAAAAATTACTGAAAAATTATGGCCTTGGAAACAGATATTTTAAAAACATATTAAGCAGTTTATAAGACCAGTTCAGCATATATTATTTCATTGAGTCTCAAAAATCACGCTATCGCATAAGAGGGCAGATGTAATTGTACCTGTTTTTAAGCTGAGGAAGAATTTTGCAGTTTTTAAAAGGTAATGGACAATAAGGAGCCAATGACTTTAACTTGGTTCTTTTAATATTAAATTCAGAACTTTTTACTAATTTGTATTTCCACTCCAAGGAAGAGAAAGCAAACAGTCGTCTTCCACAATGTTGGATTCGATCTCAGCAACCATTAGCTCTAATACAGGCAAAAGCTTTACTGAAACCAGTCACTTAAGTTCTTTTACTTTTGGTGACTAAATTGCTGTATGAACAGAAACACTTTGAATTTTATAATCAGGTATCTGGAGTCAAAATTACCATGTATGATTCTGTCCAAACAAGTACCTCTACTAAGTAGGTTAACAACACATTAAAAGATAGAATTATAAGTATCAAATATGTAGAGATATATATACTTCCAATTGTCAAGTATTCAACTAGTTATTTTAATTATCTATTTTGTGAGGGAGCATGATAACAATCAAATAATCAAGTAAAGATATATTTTTTCAAATGCTAACCAGTGACTAGAGTGTTACAGAGTAAAATAGAAGGTGAAGGGAAATAAAAAGGAGTGGGGAAGATGAGTAGTGTTACTGGTGACTGAGCAGAAATTTAAAGAAATGGAAAAGCAAGTGCAAAGGCCCTGGGATGGATCATGCTTATAAAAAGGGTATGGGTTGCAAATAACTTAGAAATTAAAGTGATTAAATAATTACAAAATGAAAATCTTTGCATAGGAAAACATATTAATAGAATGGAGGACACAAAGGTGATGACACAACTCTGTAGTCTCACATGTAAAATTATGTAATGTAGAGTAAGAAGGATCACAGGGTTTAAAAGGACAGAGAGAGGTCCAAGCAGGTTTTAGTATGTTATTCATTAGATTTTAAAATACAATATATTTAGCACAGCCAGTGTGAATGATTGAGCATTGACCCAGGCACTAAGGCACTGGTTCAATTCTGGTCAAGGCACATGCTCGGGTTGTGGGCTCAATCCCCAGCAGGTGGCCTGCAGGAGGCAGAGGATCAATGCTGATGTTTCTCTTATCATTGATGTTTCTCTCTCTTTCCTAAAATCAATAAAAAACATATTAAAACTATACAGTACATTTATTCACTTGACTATTTCCTCAATAAATACCTATATATACTGAACACCTACTGTGTACTAGGAACCACTCTAGGAAATGGAGATAGAAAATGAGATAAAGATATCTACCTTAATGAATGTTACATTTTACTATAAGAGAACAAGCAATAAAGGAGTAAAAGAAAAATGCAAAAAATGTATTTTCAGGTTAGAGTTATGAGTAGTGTGAGATAAAGGGATAGAAAGCAAGATGATTTGATTTTTGTTTTGGTCAAGTGATGAACGAGCATATCCTGTTGACCTGTTGGCCTCTTCTGCAAAAATCAACCCTAGAAAAAAAATTAAGTGAGAGGAACTAAGATTTCTAAGCTATTTGAAAGCAAAAACAAAACAAACAACCCTAAAAAAACTAACTCCTGGCTAACTCCTGGGGACTGAAGATTCTCTCTAACATGTCTGTGGGGTACTATGAGGGACTGAATCTAAAGCATAAGAGGAAAAAAACATCTTTATTAATTCTGCAGTTTTACTATCCTATCTTGGGTAAATCCTTCTGTGCTCCTTTACTGTAGAAATCTGCAGATTGTGGGCATCCCCCAATTAAATCAGAGCATTTAAGAAGTCTTTCTGGGTAAAAGGGTAGATTTTATTTTAAAAGGTTTAAGTTGACCAACCACCGTTAGGCAGTCACTTCCACATATCTCCCATCTAAATGTAGAAGAGTAGACTAGCCTCTTCTCAAAGCTGATTCTTTTTAAGAGATCAAGGAGGCATTTGGTAGAATGGTAATAACAGAGAGCAACAATGGCCCTGGGGAACCTGAAGCTCTCACCCTGGGTTTTAATGAATGACAGAATGGGAAGAGTGACCCTTACTCCTTAACAGAGTAAGGAGAAAGTGATCAGTAACTTTAGGACATCATGTGGTTTGAGCTCACAAGCCAAAATAAGTAGATATCTGGAGGATATAACAATCATAAAAGAGAGATAGCAAACATAATAACATATACTACTACAGCAAAATTAGTTGAAAAAAATAGATCAAGAATTTAAAATAAGTAGCCAAAACCGGTTTGGCACAGTGGATAGAGCATCAGCCCGTGGACTGAAAGGTCCTAGGTTTGATTCCGGTCAAGGGCATGTATCTTGGTTGCGGGTACATCCCCAGTAGGGGAGTGCAGGAGGCAGCTGATCGATGTCTCTCTCTCATCGATATTTCTAACTCTCTATCTTTCTCCTTTCCTCTCTGTAAAAAATCAAAGAACATATTTTTAAAAAAGAATTTAAAATAAGTAATTCTAAAGGGAGCAAGGGAAGATACAGAAGTTATGAAGGATAGGAAATTATTAAGAAGAACCAAGCAAAATTATGAAGAATACAAAATATAATACAGTGGAACCTTGGTTCTCAAACTTAATTCGTTCTGGAAGGCTGTTCAAAGACCAAAGCATTTTTTCCCATTAAAAATCATGTAAATTGAATTAATCTGATCCAGATCCCCAAATAATTTCTGTTTTAATCTTTCTTATATACTGGTCAGGGCACATGCTTGGGTTATCTAATGTACTGTTTAATCTATAAGTAAACAATTAAAAAACAAAAAGGGTATTATAAATTAAAAGGAAATGAAATGTCCAGTAAAAAATGAAAATTTTAGAATAAGTAGCAACAAAAGCAAAAATATGTGTGTGTGTGTGTGTGTGTGTGTGTGTGTATAAAGAAAATATTCACAGCATAACATCCTGAGATGTTAACAGTGGTAAATTAATATTCCTGCATTCTCTCCTTTATTGCCTGAAAGACTCGTGACTGATCATACAGGTATCAGCATGAAACATTTGATGGGAGATGTTTGAGAAACAAAGAAAGTTTGACTGAAAGTGAAAGGTTATTTTAGTTAGAATAGAAAAAGTTTCCTTAAGAGGGAAACAGCTAAGTTGAGTCCTGATGATATAAAGAAAAATATAAATAAGACAACTATGTGAAGATCTAAGGGATGGAAATTCAAAAAGAGGGAATAACAGCAAGTATACACAGGTGCTTCACCTATGTGAGGATGAGAAAGTTCTGTTTGGCGATAGTGAAGCCAGGCAGAGCAAAATGGCAGAGAAATAGGGTTAAAGAAGTAGGCAGGAAGCCTGATCATGGTCTTGTAGGCCACAGTATTTTCTAAATTTATTGTTCATGCTTTACTTAGGAAATTCTATATTAGTTACTGAACCACTTCTGACTGCATGTAAGGCCAATAGGAAAAATAGGTACACTGCTTACTCTGAGCCATGTACTACTTCAAATGCCTTACACATTTAACTCATCTTGAGGTAGGGAGTTAGAACAGGGAACAGAGAACTGCCCCTCCCCTTTTCCATCTTGGCTGGAATATCATAGATGTAATCTTCACTGACCACCTGTTACCCTGCTTCCCTCTCCTCAATATCCTGTAATTAAGACAAACAAAACTGGTCTTACCCAAATTTGGCAGCCCATTGACCTAAAAGTGAACAATAGGGCCATTATAATATCTTTATAATAAATCTGCATTACGGTTTTGGGGCCTTCAACACTTAGCCCCTGAATTGCCATGAAATTTTTAGGAGGACCAAAAAAGAAATTGCTACCTGGAGAAGAGGGATGAAGATGAGCCACGACGACAGGCATCCCACCAGTGCCAGAAACCAAGCCACCTTATGCCCACCATGCCCTCATTTAGTAAAAACCTTCCACACAGACCCCATTGGGGCATCTCGCTCTCTGAGGTTGCCCAACTCTCACTTGAGTGGGTACTATCACTTTACTAAACCTACTGTGCTTTGCTAAATCTTCCTATCACACTTTCAATCCTTTATTGGGCTGTGATAAGATCTTAGATCTTGGTATTGGGTTGAGGCCTCCCTTGGTCTCCTCAGATGCTGCCCAACATCAATCTAACCCTCACAACAGCTAAGAAAGGTTATTATTTACACTTTATAGATAAAGAAACTAAAGCACAGAGAGGTTAAGTAACTTACTCAAAGAAGTAAATGGAGATAGCAAATTGTGGATCTAGAATGTGAAACAAGACTCTGGAGTCCATACTCTTAATCTCTATGCTATGCTGTCACTCAAACTGTTTTAAAAAGGTATTGTGCATAGCAGCAGAGGCAAATTCATTTATGCAAATCTGAAAAGACACTAAAGCTGTTCTACTAAGTCACTTATTTCCTGAACCTTAGCTTTAGTTTCTATACACACAAAATTAGGCTTCTCAACATAGGTACTTTGGGTTTACAGTGAGAAAATTCTCTAAGAATGCAGGGAAAAAAACTCGGCTTTAAACTTTAAGAACAATCAAATACAGATTAAGGACATCATGTACCCTGACCAGCTGTTACCCTGTTTCCCTCTCCTCAATATCCTGTAAAAAAGGACCCGTTCACGGCACTGTGACCGCAATCGTAAAAAGTCATTTTTATTGCTTGGAACTTGTTTTCTGACAATGCCAGTCATTATCAGCATTACTGAGCTACTACATACAAAGCATTTTCCAGGGGTAGGCCACATGGTAAGGACTCAATAAACAGCTGAACTATGATCAACACATAATAAAAGTTACACTCTAATAGGCCTTTGCCTAATAATATAATTTGCAGTCTTCAGAAATATTTATTTACAGAAAGACAACTGAAATATTGGTACATATTTGTATCATTTATAGGAAACAGCAGACAACTAAAACTAATCCAAAAACTCCTACATCCTAGAATAATTTTTAAAAAAATTAGATCACATAGAATGTTAGTCATGAAAAAATATAAAGTACATGCAAGAAACTTTAATATTAACAAAGTTGCATAGTTTCATATATCCATAATGCTAAAGTAGAGAATATATAATGATAAGCCCCAAGTTGGGGATATGTTTTATAAGCAGCACTAAAGTAGATAAAAATTACATGATCAAGTTTTATAACTATAGAAAAAAATTGAATGTTAAGACATTTACCTATAGAATTATTCGGTCCTTTAGATTTGGTATATGACAAAAATGCAGCTAGAAAAAAGATAGATGACAAAAGTTCTGCTCTTCCTACAACACCTGTTACCTATAAAGGGAAGAGGGGTCATATTAATGAAGAGCATCTTGAAAACTTAACTGTAAATAACAGCAACAGTACTCAAAGAGAAACTAAAATGTCACAACTTTTCAAGTAAAAATTTTAGACATTCTTTGAGTGCCCTCATGTGGTGAATTTGTATATCTTCCATAAAAATAAATAGATCAGTGACTCCAAAGTCCTTTTATCAGTAATTAGTGACCCAGTGCATGGATTTGTGTAAGGAAATTAATTAGAAGGTGGCTGGCAGGGCAGGACTGGGCGAGACAGGCCAGACATGCCCTGGAGCCAACATCCCTGGATCCCTCCCCAGCCAGCCATATCTGGGTGGCACCTTGGCTTGAAGGGCATCGGGGAGTGAGCCAGGGTCCCTCTGGCAAGTAGAATCCCTCAGCTTGGCTTGTGGGGATTAGGCCAAAACTGGTTCTCCAACATCTCCCAAGGGATCCCAGAATGTGAGAGGGCACTCTGAAAAGTTTTTGTCATACAGGGTGTGAAACACAAATGCAAGTGTTCAATAAACCAGATTCAGGGCCAACAGTGCCCCAGCAACAACATAACACATGGCTGACGGTGGAATTACACAGCCCTACGAAGAACTGGGCTCCCTCCCCTCTGGTTTTAGGGTGTGTCACCCAAGAACTCCTGTTGGCAAGTCACTGCAGCTCGGCAGTTTTTGCATCGAGCATCTGCCCCCGGGTGGTCAGTGTGCATCACTTAGCCTTTTATATATATAGATATTTAGAAGTAATTATAAGCACACAGAAAGTTACAAAAATAGTAGGTAGAGGTCCCATGTACCTTTTACCCAGCTTCCCTTAATGGTAACATTTAAGTACTTCTTAAATATTTCCTTTAAAAAAAGTATAAATTCAATGAGTTATATCTCACAATAAGCCAGCAATTTAAGTTTCAAAAAGATAATCAACTTTAAAGTTCTTTTAAATTCTAAAAAATTAAATATAAAACATTAAGCCTCTCCCTTTAAAATATTCTGAACTCACTCTAAAATTTAAAACAACCCATGTTTTTTGTAAATGTATGGAAAACTGAGAGACTCCAAAAAGTTCACGATAGCGAGAGAGACACAAGTACCCTGCAACACATACCCAGAATTTAAACATATTTTTTTTTTTACTTAGAATCAAAACAAAGCAGTTTAACAAACTCCTCTTTATTCTGCTGAGAGGCAATTTTGGAGTTTTAAGGTTAACAACAAAAAAAAGTTATTGCTTGAAATATGTCTTGGTAGGTAGGGGCTGATGGACATATTGGCAATAGCAAAAACAGCCCACAATTTTGAAATATATGGCAACAGACAATTTGAAACTCCTGACTTTCATCACTAGTTAAGATGTCTGTTCATGTTTGCATATATTTTAATATGTTTTCATCTGTTATTTAAATTTGCCTTATTATTTTCTGTCCTTTGAAAATTACACCAAATTTAAAAAGTATTTATATTCATAAAACATTTAGCAAAGAATAAAATTGTATTCATTTACATATTACATTATTAAGACTGAATAATCAGATCTTATGTTTTTGAATAATAAATGTTTATGTTTCAAAAACTGCTTTAAATTTAAAAATTTTATGTAGTAAAAAGTTATATTCTGTGCAGTGGGGAGTTCAGACTTACGCAGTAATTTAAGAGTCTACAATAAAGTAATGGTTAAATATTATTTTTAAAAATATATACCATATAGTCATTGTGTAGACTTTATAAAAAATAATGAAATATTAATTTACAGTGTACTTACTGCTTCTGTGTGTATTGGGTGTACTGCAAAGAGTAAACAAGCAATCATACTACTTCTGCTGTCCAGAAAAAGTTTGCAGACTTTAAGAAATATTATAGTGACCACAGCATGTAAAATCATATTTAGGAGATGATATGACATTGGTTTCAGTTCACTAAACAGATAATTTAGGCGAAATGTCAATACTGTTAAGGGACGATAAGACTTGTGACTTCTCTCCTAAAAAGAAAAAAACAATCATTGATTACAAAGTACCTTGGTTCTTTAGGGTATATAAACTAATCATTGCATATTATTCAAAGTATTACAGATGTTCCTTTTTCTTCACCCATTGTCCATAATGTATAAACCTAAATTATATTACACTGAAAATCTCAAAATACTACACAGAGAGTAATGCAAGAAAAAAAACCCTTCCTATTTAATAAGAGTAATATGAAAATTGACCAACACATAAGCTGGCTGCCCCCATGTGGTCATAAGATGGCCACCACAGATGGCCAGTAGGGGAGGGCAGTTGGGAAGGACCATCCTTTAGGGGAGGGCAGTTGAGGCCTATCAGGCCAGCAGGGGAGAGCAGTTGGGGGAACCAGGCCTGCAGGAAAGGGCAGTTGGGGGTAATCAAGACTGCAGGGGAGGGCAGTTAGGGTGAGCAGGCTGTCAAAGGAGGGAAGTTGGGGGTACAGGTCCTGCAGGGGAGGCAGTTAGAGGGGACCAGGCCTGCAGGGGAGGGCAATTAGGAGTGACCAGGCCTGCAGGGAAGGGCAGTTAGGGATGTCCAGACCTGAAGGGGAGGGCAGTTAAGGGCAATCAGCCTCACAGGGGAGCAGTTAAACATCAATGAGGCTGGCAGGGGAGTGGTTAGGTGGTGGGATCAGGCTAGCAGGCAGAATTGGTTAGGGGTAATCAGAAAGGCAGGAAGGCAAGCAGTTGGGAGCCAGCAGTCCTGAATTGTGAGAGGGATATCCAACTGCCTGTTTAGGCCCAATCCCAGTAGGGGTCTCAGATTGGAGAGGGTGCAGGCTAGCTGAGGGACAACTCCCCTTCCTCCTCATGCATGAATTTCATGCACTGGGCCTCTAGTCTTATAATAAGAGAATAGACACCTTTGCTATGGCAGTCTCCAACAGCAATACATCCAATTTTATATGAAGTACTAAATTTCTTTATAAAAAAGAAGTCACATTTAACCAGAAATATTTTTGCTCTAAGACAAAAATCAAATCAGATTTAACAAAACACACAGATGAAAACTATACAAAATACTTAGTTATTTCTTGTAATTTTACATCAGAGAATGCACATTCAGCATTCTTTGCTCTCCTACCCCTTACATAGTTTGGTGCATAGGTAGAGACTTTAATCTGTTCATACCTACTAGAGAACATACGGAATCGCAAGCAACAAACACTGCCCATTTTGAACTAGGAACATTTTAATATCTCTATTTATATTGACTACATACACCATGAGCGATATCTACTTAGAATGTTCTTTCCTGCTAGGCTAAATAATTATATATTCTTTTTATTTCAGCTCAGGCATACATCTTATATTTTAAGGCACTGTATCGAACTGATATGATTTGTACCAGAAGGCAGAAAAAGGTTCTAGAAACATTGTGAGTGCCTGAAATGTTACTGTGGTTCCATTGGAACATATTTGCCAGTTGAAAGGATGAAGCAAGAAGGGGACAAGGAATAGGTATTTTTAATTGCAGTTTCATAACTGCTTTGTTAGGTCTATTAGATGTACATATGCCATAGGTAATAACTAAAAACAGATTAGTTGTTATTCATTAACAATCTATTTAGTAAGACTCTACTGTTGTAATCATCAGCTTATATGTCAAATTTGCTCTGAAAATTTAGTAAACAGCTAGTTTCATTAAACAAGGTAATTCTGATCATACTTGAATATATTGAAAAAAATTACTCATGGTATTAGTTGGCAATAAAAACATAAGCACAAATATAATGAAAAAAATAAGCTCTTAATGTAACTACATATATGAATGGCAAAACAAAGTGAGAAAGGATACCTGCAGAAGTTACCTTAGCATAGGTACTTGACAGAAGAGTGTGTCTTTACAGCTCAGTGGTTCTCAATAATGGCTGCACCAATCACCTAGATAACTTACATAGCAGCCCCTTTTTACTTCCCCTCCCTCCCAAATTCACAAAACAAGAAAGCAAACACACAAACAAATCAGGACAAAAAATACTGATGCCAGCATCCAACTTTGTGATAACTGTAATTAATTGCTTTGGATAGACTCTTGGTAATATGTATTTTTAAAGTGACCCAGGCAGATTCTATGTGCAGCTAGGGTTGCAATACAAGAAAACATCAATTAACAGAGTATTACATATTTTAAAAAATGGGCTTAAGAAAGGGATTAATCTAAACAATGATAGCATCAGAGGAGTCTAATGATTCCCTAATGTGGTAGTATTCATGTAGCTCAGGAGAATGTGTCTTTAAGATTTGCACTGGTAAAAATATTATAAAGGTTGTGCCTGTGCAAGCTTCCAGGCTACCATTACTTGATAACATCAATTATTAAGTCATTGAAAGTGCTAATTCCATGCTTGTCAAGAAATTTTATGACAACTAAATACTACTTAGAATAATTTTTCCCTATTGGTACATTTCCCTATAGGGAGAGATCATGTCTATCAGAAAATAATAGGAAGCAAGACTCTTCACTATAAATGGTTATTCTAATTTGTTCATACATTCTGGGTTTATTATTTCTTAGGGTATTCTCTTATAAGTGCTCTGCACAAAATCAAATTTTCATCTGCAAAGTTGAAAAAATCATAAAATATACTACGGAGCTATAACTTCCATGAGCCCTTTAATCTGATTATCTAACCTTTCAGGTTGAAATCTCAATGTCATGATTAAGTCACAAAAGATAGCCCGTAAGATAGGCAAATGAAC
This sequence comes from Lasiurus borealis, assembly GCA_004026805.1. Lineage (NCBI taxonomy): Eukaryota > Metazoa > Chordata > Mammalia > Chiroptera > Vespertilionidae > Lasiurus > Lasiurus borealis. Next base: position 16,646 of record PVJN01029001.1, on the reverse strand, counting down.
ACCTACATCTAAGGGTCTCTGGGAATTAAATGATAGACGTCAAGAGAAAATAAACTGTCCAGAAAATAATGTATGTTATAACAGGACAAATTTTCCCTTCTTAACAAAAGACTTATTTTTTTAAAGGTTAGAGTTAGGTAAGAATAGCAAGATTATAAGAAAATAGAATCTGCTTATTTTATTTATTACTAGAGATTCCTGCACTTGGGGTGTGGAGAGTTAGTCCCTCAGGCCGGCCTGTGCCCTCTCACAGTCTGGGAGCCCTGAGGCCCAAGCCACCACTCAGACATCCTTAGTGCTGCTGTGGAGGTGGGAGAGGTTCCCACCACCACCGCTGCTCTTGCCAGCAGTGAATCCAGCTTCTGGTTGAATGGTGCTTCCCCCGGTGATCAGTACACATCATAGCCAGTCGGTTCAATGTTTGGTCGATTTGCATATTAGTTTTTTATTATATAGGATTGTCTTTTAGTCTTTACCAGAGAATGTTTTTATTGATTTTTAGAGGGAGAAGAAGGAAGACGCAGAGGGAGAAACATCAATACAAGAAAGAAACATTTATGGGTTGCCTCTTATATACACCCTCACTGGGAATTGAACCCAAAACCTAGGCATGTGTCCTGATGGAGAATTGAACCCACAGCCTTTTTAGTGTGTGGGACAACACTCCAACCAACTGAGCCACTCATTCAGGGCTAGAATCTTCTTATTTATACTAATAAAAGTCTAGATGGCCCTCACACATGATGTCATCAGAAAATGGCCGCCACAAGATGGCCATGCACACAGCAGAGGTGGGGTCTGGTAGCTGCTCCATGTAGTGAGGCCTTGGGGTTCTGTGGCTCTATGCAATGTGGAGGAGGCAGGTCCCGGCAGAGGACATGGCTCATGACAGGGAAGGGCAGTTGTGGACTATTGGGCCAACAGGGGAGGACAGTTGTGGGCGATTAGGCCAGCAGGGGAGGGAAGTTGTGGGAGATCAGGCTGTCAGGGGAGCAGTTAGAGGGTAATCAGGCTGGCAGGCAGAAGTGGTTAGGGGTAATCAGGCAGGCATGCAGTGGTCTGCATTGTGAGAGGGATGTCTGGCTGCCGGTGTAGGCCTGATCTCACAGGGATCAGGCCTACACCGGCAGCCAGACATCCCCCAGGATCTCCCAGATTGGAGAGGGTGCAGGCTGGGCTGAAGGACACCCCTCCTGTGCACATATTTCATGCATCAGACCTCTAGTTTAATAAGAAAAAATACTTATTATGTGCTTGTGAAGAGAGAAAGGAAAGAGTCTATCCATCTCTATGCTTGTAAAGCTTCCAAATGTAGAAATGTGGGCTAGGTCATGAATAAAGACTGACAAACTATAACTGTAACAAAATGTTATATATTATGTTTTAACAACTATGTGCCAGGTAGTGTAGATATAAATTAATTTACTTGTCCTCAATGTATAGAGTAGTAGGAAACTGATTTGCCATCTAAAAGCGGTATTCCCACATATTTCACATGGCTATCCTATCTAGTAAAAGTAATATGCAAATTGATCATCACTCCAACACACAAAATGGCTGCCCCCATGCGGTCAAAGATTGCTGCCCCATGTGGACATAAGATGGCCATCACAGATGGCCAGCAGAGGAGGGCAGTTGGGAGGGACCAGGCTTGCAAGGGAGGGCAGTTAGGGATGACTAGGCCTGCAGGGGAAGGCAGTTAGGGGCAAACAGGCTGGCAGAGGAGCAGTTAGGCATCAATCAGGCTGGCAGGGGAGTGGTTAGGATCAGGCTGGCAGGCAGAAGCAGTTAGGGGCAATCAGGAAGGCAGGCAGGTGAACAGTTGGGAGCCAGCAGTCCTGGATTGTGAGAGGGATGTCCCTCGAGGAATCCCAGATTGGAGAGGGTGCAGGCTGGACTGAGGGACCTCCCCGCCCACCTACCCCGTGCATGAATTTTGTGCACTGGGCCTCTAGTTGCATAATAAAATTAGAATACAATCTATATAATCCCAAACTGACAAGGATTTAATCCCAATTTAACATGGACCTACAAAATCAAATTTCTGGCAAAGTAAAATTACCCTCATAAGAATGAACTGAGCTTTTGGGTTCTCAATATAAAATAAAATAAAAACCTATTAGATAAGAGAGATGATATTTAATATTTTTAATAAATAACCTTTTTTTTTCCTGCAGAAAAATTGGCAAGATATATATGTATACTTACTATTTTTTCGCTTAAGGTTTAATTTATATTAAAGTTACATGTGTATTTAAATAAATATATCACAAGTAGTCATCTCTTTTGCCTCATTCACAAGAGAGAAAATAGAAAGTCAGTGAGCAAGAAACAGACTTGTATTACATCTACTCTTTTGCTAATAAATTTGCTTTTCATACACATACATTATTTTTTAAAAAGACTAACCCAAGGTGCACAACCAAGGAAAGAAACAAATAATGCTTTAAAAAAGATAACCATATCTTCAACTTCCTATCCAATTTTTACAAACATGCTATGTCTCCTAAAATTTTAAATATCCATTAACTGCTATGATGACAATGCTTATAAAGAAAGAAATAGGGCCTGGCTAGTGTGGCTCAGTGGTTGATCTATGACCCATGAACCAGGAGATCACAGTTTGATTCCCAGTCAGGGTACATGCCTGGGTTGCAGGTTTGATCCCTGGAAGAGGGTGTGCAGGAGGCAGCCAATCGATATTTCTCTCATTATTATTGTTTCTAGCTCTCTCTCCCTGGTTCTTCTCTGAAACCAATAAAAAATATATTAAAAAAGAAAGAAAGAGAAGTAATAAACTACCAAAATATTTTAAAATCTGAGATTCTTATAAGTAATATATAATTACTTACCTCAGACATAGGGGTTCCCCAGAAGTCATTCTGAAATAAAGTTTTTAAAGGTGTAGATGGATGCAAGTCTTTATTATCCAATATTGCTGAAACATCATCAAAAACAAAACCGCAAAAGAGACTGTTCCAATAGCAGGCAGTAACCACACCTACTATTAAGGTTATTTCCTTGAGGTTAATATCAGCCATCTTTTCCAAAGCACTTGTACACAAAATCTAGGGGTGGGAGGGGGAAAGAAATTATAAAGATAAAATGAAATAAGCAACATGTGTTTATTTTTCAAATAAGTACAATTTTAATAGATGAAGAGTAAGCAAAATATAGACTAACTGCTAATTATCTTAGAGAATTAATTCTTCAAAGCTCAGCTTAAATGTCATCCATCTCTAAAAAGCATTAGTTGATTACCTCTCAATATTCCTAATAAGATAGAATTAATTGCTCCTTTATATGTTTTCAAACCTCTTTTACAGTCCTTTATTATACCATTTAATCTTTAGACTTATCTTTCTAGCAAGCTAGATAATGAATTCCTTATCAATTGTCACAGGTCAGGTGACCATGGGAAAAATAAATAAATAAATAAAAGATAGATATGATAGCTTAAAAACTGGTAGGAAGTGCTACTGTTTTATTATTTTATGGATCTAAAGATCAACTATTACCTAAATCTGGGGTATAAACTTGTAGCCTGAAGCCCTGTTTAGTTTGATCAAAAGGTTTTAAAAAATGTGTTTGAGTGCTGTTATGCTAGTTGTATAGTAGGCAGTTAATAATAGTCCCATTCTCTTTTCCCAGATTGATTTGATTGATTTTATGCTATCTACCTGGCCTCAGGGGCATATGAGTTTATAACCTAGGTCTAAATCACAGCTTTTCTTTTCCCCATTACACCACTTTTAATCTAGAGAATGAACTTTATATGTGAAAATATATAATTAAATCATTGCTTAGGGATGATTCATTGAGAATGGTTTAGAATAAAAAAGACTACATGAACTGGAAGATATTGAAGAATCCAGTATCTAATTAAGAGGGAATATGCTATCTAATAAAGAGGGAATATGCTAATTAACCATCACTCTCTTACAAAGATGGCTGCACCCACAGTTGAGGCCAAGTTTTCATAAGGAGCCTTAACGAGCACCCCCATGGAGCTTGACAAAGGACTTCAGGCTGAGTCCCCTAACCAGCAGGGCTTGACAGGGGACCTTAGGCTGCTCCCCACCACCCCAGTGCCAGAGTGGGGGACCTCAGACCACACCCCATGCCTGACAGGGCCATGCCCCCAGGTCCAGCACCGGGCCAGAGGACCTGAGGTTGCGTCCCACTGCCTGGCTGGGCTTGACAGGTAATCTCAGGCCAAGCCCCCAGGTCCAGCAGGGCTTGATGGGGGTCCTCAAGGTGCACCTGCAGTGCTGGATCAGGGGAACTTGGCCACGCCTCCACCCAGCAGGGCTTGACGGGGGACCTGAGGCTGCAACCTGCTCCTGGCTCTAAGGTTGTGCTCCCTACCTGGCGGGGCTCGATGGGGGGCATCAGGCCATGCCCCACACCAAGCCGGATTAACAGGGGATCTCAGGCTGTGGCCCCCACTGGCGGGGCTTGACATAGAACCTCAAGACATGCCCTCCCTCCCCCAGTCTGGGCTGGGGGACCTCAGGCAATATCCCCCCCTATCCTGATGCCTGGCCAGGAGACCTGAGGCTACACTCTCTGCCCAACAGGGTTTGAGAAGTATGGGACTGGCTGGGTCTGGATCTAGCCCAAGGAGGGGAGAGGGGGCAGCCGGTTCTGGGTCTCATGTGATTTTGAGGTGCATGTAGGTGGGGGGGGGCTTGACTTTGGATTCCGTGGTGAGCCCCAGACTCTGACAGGAGAAAGGAAGGTTTTCATATACATTTTACTAATTTTTTTTCATCTCTGACACTTCTATTATAGAGAAAGGGCAAATAGCAATATTAAATTATTTCCTTTAATTAATCCACTTTTAATGTGCACGAATTTCATGTACCAGGTCACTAGTGATAAAAATAAGGTTGAAAGGTATTCTTATAAGCTGATGATATAGTTTTTCAGTCAGAGTAGTATCACTAATATCATTTTAGCATTATCACTTGTGGATGGCTCCCCAATTTGTCCATATCCAAATCCCATTATCTTGTGAATATATTACCTTGGATGCAAGTCTTTATTATCCAGTATTGCAAGGTCCAAATAAGACTTTGCCAGTAGGTGTGTTTAAATTGAGGATTCTGAGATAAGGAGATTATCCTGGATTACCTGGGTAAGCCAATTCAATTGGAGAAGACATTACAATTTTAAGAGTTAAAAGGAGTCTATAAGCAGAGGTCAGACTGATATGATGGCTGGCTGGATGCCACAAGCCAAGAAGTCAGGACAGCAATAGGAAACTAATACATTACTCACAGAACCAGATGATCTGAGATCTGAGTTATATATGTATAAGAGTTCTGATTAGATTAGAGAGAAAGAATAGGGTAGAAGGGATTGGCAAAGATTTAAAATCGTATGTAAGATGTGGGAGATGAAAAAGGGAATATGTAGGTCAGTGATCAAAATTAATCTCACAGGGTGATTTGACATAAATGCCTAACTGGGAAAGTCATGATGAGCATTAACTCCAGGCCTATAAAAGGTTTATCTTTACCTATTGTTTTCGTGCATTTAGGTCAACCCACCTTTGAAATGCCTTTTTCATATCCCTCAGAGGCAAAACTACCCTCAAGTGAGCACATAATTTAGTTTACTATCATGTACCTTGCTTTCTTTCACTTTATGTAAATCTTCCTTACATTCCCTCCTTAATTACAAATGTAGACAAGAAACTGAAAAACAGTCATCCTTTGGAGTATTTGAGATTTTGTTTCCCAGCAATGTCATCAGTGTGGCTCACATGAGCTCATAAAAATTCTCTACAGATTTGGATGTTTCTTATATTGATAATTTACAAAGAGATATATAAAAGCCCATGGGAAAATATTAACTTATCTTCAGAACCAGAGAGAAAACCTTAAAAAGAAATGAAACCTTTTTCATTAAAACGTTCTTCATTTCTTTAAAAACATTTTTAAAGAAATGAAAAACGAAATCCAACAAATCAGGAATGGAAATTGACTGTATCTTCTGAAGAAATACAGTTTTCAATGAAAAGAAAGGGTTTTTCCATTGTGTAAGGGTTTCTTTCTTTCCCTCCCTCCCTTCCTTCATTCTTTTAAGAGAAATTTTTTTTAGAAAGATATAGAGGTAGTAGAAGTGAGCCAGCTGGGCTACCTAGGCTCAGGAAACAAGTTAGAAGCAAAAGAAGGGCTCTAGGAGTTTAGGAGCAAAGGCCTTGGGGGAAGGAGAAGGGAAAGGGCAAGATATACGCATCAGGCATGCTCTGAAGAGAGAACGCTAAATGATCTACCATTTCTAAATAGTATAGACTTGTACTTTCACTTATTATCACACACACACACACACAGTTAATGGTGCTTGTTTAAAGACTGAAAAGATGGAACAAGTATTTGTTTGCCTCAGCTCCTTCCCAAACATGCTAAAATGACACTAAAAGTGTTTTTAAAAAATGGTTATAAATTCACAAGAATGAAGGCAATTGTATAGATGAAAAAAGAGTTCTGTGCAAATAATCTCACAGGGTTACTGATCATAAATTTCTAACTGGGTGGGTCTTACTGGGTAGTCATGCCCCAGGCATATAGCATTTTACTACTAAAAGAATTATCTTTGCCTTAAAAAGGCTGTCCATGGTTCCTGTGCATCTAAGTTAACATATCTTTGAAATAAACTGTAATCATCCTCAAGAAAGCACATACAGTGGAACCTGGGCTTTCCAATTTAATTCGCTCTGGAAGTCTCTTTGAGAAGTGATTTATTCGAAAACGGAATCATTTTTTCCCCATTAGAAATGACATAATGAATTAATTTGTTCCAGACCCACCAGAATCTGTTTTTACCTTTCTCACTGGTATATATAGTACATGTTTAATCTATAAATAAACATCTCTTGCTTAAATTTATCAAACAACCCCTTCCTAGCCTTAAAATGAATTGATATTATTGTAATAACCTGGTTACTAATTAACAGGAAAGGAGTAAAGAAAAGGCCAGGTAATATAGGCATGGCATTTATGTCAGGAAGCTGTAGTTTAACATTCTGGTCTGTTCCCCACATAGGGGAAAGGGACTGGATAATAGACACATGTCTATAAGATCTGGGTGACATGGAAAAGTGCTTGTCTGTCAATCACACCTGGGAGGGAAATCACTGTCTAGAATGGGCATGGCCACTGCAAAGGTAGGAAATCTGAGATACATAGGCTCCTGAACAAAGGGAGTGCTCTTTCCTAGCTCTCTTGCACACTGGGTTCCTGGTTCACTTGTTGCACACAATGGACTAAGCTTGATGCTGTGCTGAACTCAACTCCACTATGGAACAGAAACTTTGGACACTGGCTTTGCTTCTAGTTCTGCTGAAGCCCCCGGCTGCACCTTTTCCAGGACTCGTTTAAAGGAAATAGGACTTTGGAAACTGAGTGATTTTAGTTACACACAAATAAAAATCACTCATTCATCCTGAGTGTCTTAGGAAATTCTTTTTCTCAAGATAGAGTAAGAACTCACTCCCACTAGCAACAGAAATTGCATCAAGGCAATTCTCCAATAACAGATCACTTTCAGCCCTGGTTCCAGGGGTAACTTTCAGGAAGTCAGCATGTAGCATCTTCGCTTTCTCATATATCACTACCTTAGAAATGCTGTCACTGGCTAACTGCTTTCCTTTATCCAAATCAACAATTTTGGTACTTCTTTAATTGTCTGTGACTACTGTTTTGTGTGCACTTTCACATCCTTAACATTAGTATTTTTGATGGCCTCTTTATGTTTTAAAATTGTGCAAATAATTGATTTTTCCAGTAACTAAAGCATTCTCTCCTTTCTTTGTTGCTGGAGAGATGCTTTTTATCATGCTGAGGTTATCAGCATGAAAGGGCTGCCAGGTCCAAAATTAAGTATTTTTCTATGAACAACCTGGTCAAAAACCGCAGCGTTCGAGATGGGATACCCTGATCACAGATCAAACCTGCAACTCTGGCATATAAGGACAATGCTCTAACCAACTGGGCCACCTGGCCAGGGACCCAATGTTCATTTTTAAATCAGAACTTATTCTCTTTCAACTAGGGAATGTTACAGAGCAACATACAGTATATTTTTGCTAATTAAATCTGAGCCAATTCCCAGTTAGTAACTGAGGGACTCCTTTCATTGGGCAAATAATGCAATCGATTTGTAACATTTTGTCTATTCTATAGCATTTTCATTGTGCTTATCACTCCCAGTCCTCTGGAATGGTGGTTTGTACAAATGGTACAATTACAACTCAATTAGCTAAATTTTCAGAAGCTTTTAGTCTCCCTTGAACAAAAGCTCTCACTATAGTGCTTCTCAACCTGAGATCTACTCCTTGAAAACACAGCCTTTCTCTTTATGAAATAGACACTGGTTGCTCTATGCATCTTGAAGAAAGAGCATGTGAACCAATTTTATTCAGAGGAGGCATTATGCATTATTATCAAGGACTTATTAATTGGTTAAAACAAATTGATAAATTAGCCACTGATTCATTTTTTAGTATACTGAAAGGAGATAAAAAGACTTCAAAGATCGCAGCTTGCAACCCAGAGATTTCGTCTACTGCAGCAATTTTCAATGTTTTTCATCTCATGACATGCATAAACTAATTACTAACATTCTGCAGCACACAAAAAGATATTACTATATTTTTTTGCCTATCTGACAAAAAAAAAGATATAATTTTGATTCATTCACACTGAATGGCTATTGTTGTATTAGCTGTTTTCATTTTTTTTCATATGACAACTGAAGGGACAAGAGGTCAATGCCCTGACTAAATAGTCAGGTATTTCATGTTTTAAAAATTCTTGTGACACACCAGTGAAAATTGCTGGCCTACATAATACTAGAAAAATGACAGAGAAGGGCAATAGTTCATAGGATAGAAATAATCTAGAGTGGGTTTTCTTTTTTCAGAATATACATAATGCTTGATTGTCTTCCCTTTACTTGCCCTTCTCATTTTTGGAAAATTCAGCCTCAACTCAAATCTCCTGGGTTCCAGTATTGCCTCATCCCCAATAATCAATAAAACAATGGGGATACTGAGACTTCCTCGAAATGAGCCTTCTGGAAGCTGTGAGACCATATATCTACCAAAAGGTTGGTCATCAATGCATCCTTTGGATTTACGACCAAAAGGGGGAACAGTGGACAAAAAATAGGGTTCTATGCAAAGTAACTTCACAAATTAAAACTCAATTAGCTAAGTTTTCAGAAGCTTTTAGTCTCCCTTGAACAAAAGCTCTCCCTATAGTGCTTCTCAATCTGAGATCCATTCCTTCTTTAACTTCACAATTAATTATCTGATCATAAATTCCTAATGGGTAGGTCATGGTGGGTAGTAATGCCCCAGGCATGTAACGTTTTAGGAAAAGGCTTATCTTTGCCTTATGCAAGCCCCTTCCATTGTTTTTGTGCATCTAGGTTAACACATTTTTTAAACTCTTAAGAAAGACATATAATTTTATTACCTATTTTATAATCCCATCCCACCTTACTTTCTCTCACTTCCAAGTAATCTTCCTTCATTCCCTCCTCCATCTTTAATTTCAAATGCATAAGAATCTGCAAAACTGTTGTTTTCCAGAACATTTGAGATCTTGTTCCCTCTCCAGCATATATTGTCTAAAAAAAATAAAAGAACTTAGCCAAGTTTACATTTAGTATTGGATTTTTTTAGAATTTGAGTTGCTTTAGTGTTAAATGTAATCTACAGGCATTATTGTTTTATTTTGTTCTTTTTTTTGTTCTGTTTTTATTTCATTTTAACATTCTAGCTTTATAAAAGTTGGTTAGGTATTGAGAACATTTTACTTGTTAAGTCTACATCTGAAGTCCCTGAATACAAATAAATATGTTAAAATTACAAATGCAGTCAATTTTAAATTAAGTCAATTTAACCAAGTTTTAAATGTAAATGATTAAGGTCATTTAGTTCTTTCAATTGGAGTTATCTGTTATTTAAAAAAAGGTGACATACTTTATAAACAATATTTTTAGGCTGAATTTAAAGACTTAAAAACCACAAAGTTATAAAAATGCTACTTTAAGGAATTTGAATGAATACCATGATTTGTAAATACAATTAGATAATAAAAAGTTATGCAGTCATTTTAAGATATAAAAGTTTCATTCAGTAATTGAAATGCTCAGTGTTGACATAATAATCAAGTCTAAACTTCATTTAACTTTGGGTATTATCCTCTATCCCAGGCTTGGTTGGGCTCATTGTAAATGAGAAGAAGCCTGTTGTAATGTAATCAAATAGGAATTGTAGTTCCTTTTTCTTTTTTTTTTTTAATCTAGAGATAAATCTTACATTCTTCTTAAACATAGTTTTTGAACACTATAAAGTTAAAGCAGAATGGAGAGAGAAAAAGGCAAGCAAGAAAGAAATAAAAATAAAAGGGCTTACTTGGGCACTTGATTAACCAACAATGCGATTATCAGGTAGTTAAGGATTCTTTGGGACAAAACCCCACATCATTGGTGACTGTCTCCTGAAGTTTCCTTTATATCAATTTTTCTTTCTTCACTAGAAGGAAGCTCTCTACTCCCTCCTTAGAAACTGGTGATATCCAGCTTTTCATAGTTGAGGTCCCTCCCCTACCTGCAACCTCTATTTCCATAGGTGGCTTTTTTGGGCAGAACTTCAGATGAGTCCACAAATGAGCTCCACAAGCATGCATTAGAACTACCTCTCTCCCTTTTTCTTGTTATTAAGCAACCTCGGGTAATCTTTAAAAATTCCATTATCAGTCCTGGATAGTGTGGCTCAATTAGTTGGAGCATCGTCCCGTGCACTGAAGGATTGAAGCTTGATTCCTGGTCAGAACATCCATCTGACCAGGTGTGGATTGGTCCCAATTGAGATACGTTCAGGAGGCAGCTGATCATTAGATCTCTAAAACATTAATGTTTCTCTCTCTCCCCCTCTCCCTTCCTCACTCTTAAAAAAAAAAAAAATAATCCATTATCTTGGTCCTTTATAAACTTGGTATGGGTAGGTTTAAGAAGTACCAAGTGGGTTTAACAATGAGGTGATAATTTTATTGAGTGGATAGCATTAAAAAAAAATGTTTATTAGTTATACTAGTGGCCCAGTGCATGCAATTCATGCATGAGAGGGGAGGTGTCCCTCAGCCTGGCCTGCACCCTCTCCAATTTGGGACTCCTCAAGGGATGTCCAACTGCTGGTTTTGGCCTGATCCCACAGGCCTAAACCAGCAGTTGGACATTCCTTTCACATTCTGGGACTGCTGGCTTCTAATCACTCACCTGCCTGCCTGATCACCTCCAACTGCCCCCCTGCCACCTTGTTTGCCCCCAAATACACCCCCCCTCTGCTAGCCAGCTCGCCCCCAACTGCCCCCCGACACACCAGCCTACTCACCCTCAACTGCACCTCCTGACAGCCTGCTCGCCCCTAACTTCCCCACCACCCACCAGACTGATTACCCCTACTACTCTCCCCTCCTGGCCTGATCGGCTCCTAACCGCCTCTGCTTGGCCCCACCAATATGGCTTTGTCTGGAAGGACATCCATAAGGTCTCTAGGTCTAATTAGCACATTACCCTTTTATTAGTATAGATATGTGAACTTGGGTAGGCAATAGTAGTAATACTAGTATTCTAAAACTAGCCTAGGGCCCTAACTGGTTTGGCTCAGTGGATAGAGCATTGGCCTGCAGACTGAAGGGTCCTGGGTTTGATTCTTGTCAGGGGCATGTATCTTGGTTGCGGGCATATCCCCAGTAGGGGGTGTGCAGGAGGCAGCTGATCAATGTTTCTCTCTCATCCATGTTTCTAACTCTCTATACCACTTCCTTCCTCTCTGTAAAAAAAAAAAAAAAAAAAAAAAAAAAAAAAAAAAAAATATATATATATATATATATATATATATATATATATATATATATATATAACTTATCTGGGCTTTGCTATGAAGGTATTTTGTAAATATGGTTAATATCTACAACCAGATTACTTTAGGTAGCCCTGGCCGGGTAACTCTTGCTTGGAGTGTTATCCAGATATATCAAGGTTGTGGGTTTGATCCCATCAGGACACATAGAAGAATCAACCAATGAATGCATAAATAAGTGGGAACAAATAGATGTTTTCTTTTTTCTCTAAAATCAATAAATTAAAAAAAAAATTTTTTTTAAAGTTGACTTTAAGTAAAGGAGATTATGTGGATAGACCTCATCTAATCAGCTGAATCACCTTAAAAGCAAAACTGAAGTTACCTACCTTGAGAAAAAAATTCCACCTCAAGAGTTTAATATTAGGTCCTCAAGAAGAGTTTCTACCTGCTAGCCTACTCTACAAATTTCAGATTAAGAGAACCATAATATTGTAACTACATTGTCTTTGATATATACATACATATAAATAATGTGTGTATGTGTATGTGTGTATTCACACACACATTTCTTCTGCTGGTTGTGCCTGGGGACACTCCTGCCTATGGTTTTCCTGCTTGATTAAGACTATATATCTTGCTTGGCCGGCATGGCTCAGTGGCTGAGCATTGACCAGTTGGAGAGTACATGCCTGGGTTGTGGACTTGATCCCCAGTGTGGGGCATGCAGGAGGCATATATATATATATGAGAGAGAGAGAGAGAGAGAGAGAGAGAGAGGAAGAGGGAGGAGGGAGAGGGAGAGGGAGACTGGATATCTAAAAGGTAAGGGAGTTTCTGCTTAAAAAGCTAGTCTGGTACTTGTGGTTATATCATCTAGTAGATTAGCCTGAACTCCTTTAAATAGTGACTTTAGGAAAGCAGGAAGGCAAGTCCCAGTGTGCAAGCTCTTTTCAAGTCTCTGCTTACTACATTTATACTTTTAAACATCAACAAACAATGTAAACCCAGAATCAATGTGAGAGAGGTTATAAATGGGTAGAGATTTTTTTTTTTTTTTAAGATTCTCCAAGGGAGGGAGAGAGAGCTAGTTCTCATGCAGGTCATAAGCTCAGTTGTGAAGTCATCTTATGTTCTGTCCAAACGAGCTACTTTCAAGGGTAGAGATTAGGGGAAAGAGAAAGTGTTACATAAGGGCATAGACAGAAGGAGGCATAATTCACTGGAGGCCATTACTATAACAATGTAACACATAATTGTTAATGTTAGTTATGGGAATGGTACAAACTAGATGCTGATGTCCCCCCAAAAATCCGGTTAAATCCTAATGCCCAATATGATGGGCATTTGGAGGTGGGGCCTTTAGGATGTGATTACATTGTGAGGGTGGGGCCCTCATAAGTGTGATTAGTGTCCTTTATAAAAGAGATCCCTTGTCCTTTCTGCCATGAGAGGACACAGAGAAAAGACCCTCTCTATGAAACAGGAAATGGATCTTTACCAGACACTGAGTCTGCTGATGCTTGATCTTGGACTTAACCAGACTCCAGAACTGAGAAATAAATTCCTATTGTTTATAAATCACCTAATCTCACGTCCCGTGTCAAAAGCAGCATGAATAGACTAAGGCAGGGAACTTTAAGTTCTTTTTCTAGGCACACAACCATATTCACACAGATGCAAATGGCCTAAGTGGATGGATTACTGATTTATGCTTGCTTGCAAAAACAGAATGTCACTATATATGTGCAAAAGTTTAACAGCAAATGAAGACCACTCATGAGCTACATTACATACATACAAAACAATATAATTCCTTCAACAAAATTATACCGATTGCTCACTTTTTCTAATAATACAACAGTTTAACTGTAGAAAAACCTGCAGGAAAATTTTATATAGATCTGGGAAAATTTAGCCTGAAAAAGGAAAGTCTTTTCAGTTCAATTAATTTTATAATTACACCATTTTCAATAGGAATAATCGACTATATTTTATTACTATCTTGTAGTTCATAAAATTTTGGCTTAAGTTTGCAATGTCTGCATTCACTATGACTCCCACTAATCTTTCCAGTCTCCTCAAGTTGAGAGAAGACAAGTACCTGCTTGCTGCATAGATTCCTCTCCATGACAACAAGGCAAAACAAAACATTTATTATAGACAGGGGATACTAAATTGCTCATAGCCTTGCATTATTTCAGAAGCTGGAAAAGTAAGCTACAACTCATTTTCTTGATAAGGCAGCAAAACGGCAATGGAAGTAACATCTAAGGAATGAACATAGGTTGATTGATAAAGAGACCAGAGGTAGCAATTACTACAGGCAAATCTTTCTTGTGAAATGAATTTAATCAGATAAAACTATCCATAAAACCACAGAGAAGAAAGAAGGCAGGTCCAGGCAAGTGTTCCTGAAGTAAAGCCATTTATAAAATTGTCACATAAATCCCTTCCCTTAGTGAAAATTGACTAATGAAAAAAATATGTTTTAGCAATTTTCCTCAAAATTTTTTGAAATTTATAGAAAGTGACAGAACTAGAACTTGAGTTAAATTTCTTGATACTGAGTTAGTTACAATCATACTACAGTACATTATGACCCACACCATAAATAACTCATTTTAAGCTCAAAATTATTTTTGGAATGAATAAAATAAAATTTAAGCAGGAATTTGCATTTAGTCAGGACTGTAATTGAGATCTAGGTTGCAATCTTAACTTCTTTAATTATCAGGCAATTACTTAGTTTCTCTGCACCTGTTTTCACTATTAAAAAATGAGCATAAAATATATCATTAAAAAAGGAAACGAACAACAAAAATTTACCATTATACCATATACCTTGAGTTGTTGGGAATATAAATATGAATAACAGGGTGAGGGAAGTAATGGTAGAAAAAAAATACGACAAAATGAAACTAGTAAAAGAATAAACAGGGCCCTAGCTCATGTGTCTCAGTGGTTGAGTGTCATCCCTTGCAGGTTTACTGAAAGGCCGCAAATTTGATTGTCAGTCCGGGCACATACCCAGGTTTCAGGGTGGATCCCTAGTTGGGGAGTGCGAGAGACAGCCAATTGATGTTTTGCTTCTCACATCAATGTTTCTCCCTCTTCCTTCCTCTCTCTCTAAAAATCAATATAAAAAATAAAAATAAATAGGAACTAATAGCTACAATGAATGAAAAAAAAACAAGAAAAATAAGATGCTAATATGTGCTTAATATTACATTTCATACTGATCTTCCCCTGCTAAATTATGACTTAAAAACACTGAGAATGAACAGTATTTAATTTGCCCTGGCCAAGTGGCTCAGTTGGTTGGAGTAATGTCCTGTAAACCAAAGGGTTCCTGGTTGGATTCTGGATTGAGGATTCAATCACTGATCTAAGCACAGATGGGAGGCAACTGATGGATGTTTCTCTTTCCTCTCTCCTTTCCTTTATAAAAGTCAATAAAAATAATATCCTCTGGTGAGTATAAAAAAAAAATCAATAAAAATAATATCCTCCAGTGAGGATAAACAACAACAACTTATTATTGGGAAAATAAGATTAATTCACCTTCTTGAGTAAACAAAGTTATATAATTAGAATATGAAAAATTTACTATAAATTGCAAGATTGAAATACAAACACTTTATGAATATTGGTTAATAGCATGCCTGAATAGGCAGTATAGCAGATTCAAGCAGGTCCTCTAGCCAGAAAGATTGTGTTCAATCACACAATTTAAGATTGAGCAGGATAGTTAACCTTTCCAAGTATCAGTTTCTTAACTTAGTTGGAAAATGAGAACAATATAAGCACCCATTTCACTGGATTGCTATGAAGATTTAATGGCAAAGTTATAATACTCAGATCAGTATGATATTGATAAAAACACAAGCACATAGATCAATAAACAGAATAGAGAGCCCAGAAATAAAGAAATCAGGAGTAAACAATGAGAAAAGGAAAACCTCTTTAGTAGAAGGTGTTGGGAAAACTGGAGAGGCATCAGCAGAAAAAATGAAAGTGGACCACTACCTTACACTACTCACAAAAATCAACTCAAAATGAATTAAAGATTTGAACAAGTCCTGAAATAATAAAAATCCTAGAAGACAACAGGAGGTAACCCCTTGACATTGCTCTCTTGACAATGGTTTTTTGGATTTAAAACCAAAAGCAAAGGCAACCAAAGCCAAAATAAATAAGTGGGACTACATCAAACTAAAAAGCTTCTGAACATCAAAGGTAATCATCAACAAAATCTATGGAATAGGAAAAAATATTTGCAAATATATATCTGATAAAGTATATATCTGTATAAAGAATTCACATAACTCAACACCAAAAAACAAACAAACACCCCTCTCCCCCCCCCCACATACAACCTCCCAAATAATAGATTAAAAATGGGCCAAGGAACTTTTTCCAAAGACACAAATGGCCAACAGGTAAATGAAAAGCTACTCATTGCAAATCATCAGAGAAATGCAAATGAAAACTACAATGAGATATCTATCATCTTACACCTGTCAGAATGGCTGTCATCAAAAAACAAGAAGTAAGTATTGTCAAGGATGAGAAGACAAGAACCTTGTGCATTGCTGGTGAGAATATAAACTGGTGCAGCCACTGTGGAAAAAAGTATGGAGGTTTCTCAAAAAATTAAACATGAAACTACCATATTATCCCTAATTCTATCTTGGATGTTAGAAGGAAACAATATCATTTTTGAAGAAATATCTGCACCCCCATATTTATTACAGACTGTTTA